>CALNHX010007143.1:0-78122 GCA_940337035.1 Agriotes lineatus
AGCACCCTTATGTGTTTGAATATAGAGATAGAATGGTAGTGTAACAAAATAATGATAAATGGGCTGCAGTAGTTACATGCACTTGAAAACAAATTGTTAGAAAGTCGGATGTCTGCATCGCAATTCATAGCAAAGTAGTATATGCTTCTACAAACTGGAGTATCTTTAATTGGACTCATAAATTAAAAACAAATAATATAAATTTAAATTATTGGATTTTAAATCTCTTAAGAGATTGACAGAACAAAATTTGAACTGTATTGTGACTCTTCTAGTCAAATATTAAATTTTAATTTAATAAAAAAAATTAAATATTAATATTATCATTAAAATTTATTTGATACAATACTATTACGTATACATGCCAAAGAGCGAAACTAAGAGAAATATAATAAGAATAAATACATTTAAGTATTTTTAAATAAAAGCGATAAATGATAAAAAAGTGTTGTATGAAAACTTAATTCCAATAATACTTCTGTAGGAGATTGTTAGCCAAAAAGCTTATTAAAAAACAAGTTATGTTGTTGTTGCCCTGTGGTTCAAACGTCACATAATAATTGTTAACAGATTATTTTACGTTTCGCCACTTTAGGTGGCTTCTTCAGTGTTGCATATTAAACCAAAATACAAGGGTTAAAAATTAGATTAAGTGAACAAAACATAAAATTTGTCAAAGCTTACCAAGATGGCTTCCAAAAAGGTTTATATTAAAAATTAACAAATTGGCATGTGACTTAATAAAGCCACAATGCAAGTAGGTATCATCCAAGTAGACAAAAAGATGAAGAGTTTTACGCAATCATTAATGATTGAGGTTATATATTAACGATTAAACAGTCAGAATAATTAAAACATTTAAAAACGTTTATAAAACAAGTAAATTGCAACTTGCTTTGATGAAGCAAGCTGCCAGATTAAAGAAAAAGTGCAAGATGTCATAAAAGTGTATGTTTACGCATATTTAGCTTGTGGTCAGGTCCGTATTTCAGAAAATTTAAAGAGAAGAAAAGTAATCAATTTTAAACAAATTTAGGTGAAACCAAAAATTAAAAAAAAAATTCGAACAGTTTTACTTATTAAAAAATTGTTAAATAGTAATAGAGGAGTTATTTAAATAAATTATGATAAATAGTGCTTAGATTTTCAATGTCTGTTTTATAATTGATGGCATTTGGTTTTTTTTAATTTCGATCATTTCTAAGCACTTTCGTTTTCGAGTGTCAGCCTCTTTATGTAAAATTTTAGGTGTTATTTATAAGGATGTTAATTATTAATTTTAAATTTTGTTTATGAAATTGTTTAGACGAGAGGTTAACTGATCGGTCTACTAAACTGTTTATGACACTTTTTTTGTATTTTCAATTAGTTATAGAATTGAAATTTAGATATCTGTTTGATTTTATATTTTTTCTATACCAGTTGGTATGTATTTTTCCGTTGGATTGTCCGTATAATGTTAGATCTAAGAAATTTATAGAATGTTTTGTATTTTCATTTTCAATAGTGAATTTAAGTCGTGGATGTATATTATTAAATGTAATTAAAAAAGTTAATCTATTAATTGGATCTGTTGCCATGATAATATCGTCGACATATCTTTGATAAAGGGAAAAGTTAGGATTCTGTTTCAATATTCCAGTCTCAATATCTTCTAAAACTAGATTGGCAATTGTGGATGATATAGGTGAGCCCATGGCACATCCTAAAGTTTGTGAATAGATTTCATTTTTAAATGAGAAATAAGTAGTTTTTAGTACGAATTCAACAGCATTAATGAATTCATCCAAAGGTATTTCAGTATTTTTTAAAATTCTTTGACAGTTATTTTTAATTGTTTGTATTGCTAGATCTATAGGTATATTAGTGTATAGTAATACTACATCTAGTGAGAATAAACTGTGGTTTTTATTTAAAGTTGTATTGTCAATTTTGTTTTTAAATTCCCACGAGTCTTGGACACAAAATTTATTATTTGCAGTTATTGTAGTTAAAATTTCAGATAAGAATTTTGATAAATTATATGTAGGACTCATGTACAAAGCAACGATTGGTCGTAAAGGTATGCCTTCTTTGTCTAATTTTGGCAGTCCATATAGTTTAGGTGGATTTCCGTTACGAGTGATAATTTTTTTATATGTATAATTGTTTATGTAATTATGTTCGAGTAAGTGTTTTGCAATTTCGTTATTTTTTCTTTTTTATAAGTGTTGGTGTCATTTAATAAATTATAGATTTTATTGTTATATTCTCATTTATTTAAGATGACTGTTTTTTGGGTTTTATCAGCAGTAGTTATAATCAATTCTTTGTTGTTTTTAAGGAATGTTTTAGTTTCTGCAATTTTTTTAGTGAATTCATTGTTATATTTTTGCTGTTCGAACGTTAATTTTAAATTATTATTGTTTTTGTGATTAGTTAGAATGTTGCATATTTTTGCTCGTAGTGAGTTTTGATTTTGTGTTGTTCAATTTGTAATTCCTTGTTCGATGCTGGCAATTATATTTTCGTATAGTGGTTTGTCATTAGGAAAATAATTAAATTTAGGTCCTTGTTTTAAGACATCGTTGATGTTTTGTGGAATTTTAGTATTAGTTAAATTTATTACAAAGGTATTAAGATTAAGGTGTTGTGAGGCGAAACAAAACAATTGTTGAAAAACCGTAAATACTCAATTAAAACAAATTTAATTTCACCTTCCAATAATAAAACTACACTCACAGATCACACTATAGAAACTTTTCATAATTTCAATTTTACAACACCTAAAATTTTACGTAAAGAGGCTGACACTCGAAAAAGAAAGTACTTAGAAATTATCTAAATTAAAAAAAGCCCAAATGCCATCAATTATAAAACAGACATTGAAAATCTAAGTACTATTTATCATAATTTATTTAAATAACTCCTCTATTACTATTTAACAATTTTTTATAAGTAAAACTGTTCGAATTTTTCTTTTTAATTTTTGGATTCACCTAAATTTGTTTAAAATTTATTACTTATCTTCTCTTTAAATTTTCCGAAATACGGACCTGACCACAAGCTAAATATGCGTACGCTTACACTTTTATGACATCTTGCACTTTTCTATTAATCTGGCAACTTGCTTCATCAGAGCAAGTTGCAATTTACTTGTTTCATAAAAATTTTTAAATGTTTTAATTATTGTGATTGTTTAATTGTTAATATATAACCTCAATCATTAATGATTGCGTAAAACTCTTCATCTTTTTGTCTACTTAGACGATACCTACTAGCATTGTGGCTTTATTAAGTCACATGCCAATTTGTTGATTTTTAATATAAACCTTTTTGGAAGCCATCTTGGTAAGCTTTGACAAATTTTATGTATGTTCACTTAATCTAATTTTGAACCCTTGTATTTTAGTTTAATATGCAACTTAATCATTTCTGAAGAAGCCATCTAAATTGGCAAAACGTAAAATAATCTGTTAATAATTATTATGTGACGTTTGTACCACAAGGTAACAACAACACAACCTGGTTTATAATAAAATTTTTGGCTAACAATCTCTTACAGAAGTATTATTCTCCGAATCAGCCAAACATATTTTACTTACTAATTCCAATAAAGTTAAATAGGTGAATTTATCATTAAAACACTGCATTTTGTATTTAAAAAAGTAAAGTTCAAGGCGCTTCATTCCACACGTAGGAATATGGCGTGCGACTCGGCGAGTCAGGGTCGCCGAAATATCTCTTTCCGAAATTCAGTCATCTGGCACACCGTTACCGGCGTATTGGGTGATGTGGTTAGCATCAAGCTTTTGACGAGTGCCTTACTTTCCCTATTTCCACAACTGTGGTTTTGGTACCCAATTTTTAAAGCGACCGGGTGGGCCGCCCGCCAGTTGCCAGACGTCGGGATTGAACCCCGTACCGTGGCACCGCAGCCTGACACCCTAACCGCTCGGCCATGCTGGCGTCACATTTTTACCTATATACAATAATGACTTAAATTGAAAGCAGAAAGAGAAAGTATCTTGTTACGGTTATTTTGTTACTCCCTGTAGTTCTGCATTGCTAGATTTACGCCTTCGTTAATTTGCTATTTCTGTGGGGCTTGTTATCGTTATCGTTCAGGCATGATTTTGGCCTTGCTCGACAGCGTGAGGTCGGAGCGCTCTCGAGGCCGCATTCTTTTGGCTGAGCGCGTCCCTTTTGGTTTGACGGAACGCGGCGAAGATGTTTTATGCTGGCTTTGGTGATCCGCTTTGTCTTGCCGCTACATTTTGTTAGTTATGGGAGCTTTGGGGCCTCGCTGCAAAGCGAAGCATGTGAGATCTTATTCTACGCCATGCCGCATCTAGCCTTCGATGCTCGTTTGCCCAGTTCACCCGGGGTAAGTTCCGTTTTATTTTGTTGGTCGTTTACCAAAGGGTTGCATGCATTTATTCTGGATTTCGTTTTCCTTAGCAAGCCGTCTTGGGCACAATTCGAACAAGCCGTCTTGGGCGGAATTCGAACAAGCCGTCTTGGACGGAATTCGAACAAGCAGCCGTGGGCGAAAATTCGAGTAATCTGTCTGGGCAATTCAGTCTTGGTTAAATCAGTCTACATAAGCAGTTTTGGGCAATTCAGTTCGAGTGTGCAGTTTTTCTGAATTTCGAGGAGGCAGCTGTCGCCGCCGCTATCTTCGATGTGCGACCTTGGCTTGCTGCGTGTTCTCAGGGAGATCTTCAGCACGCCTGGACTCTTGATAAGCATGCTGAAAGTGCTCGACGGAAGCCGCTAACAGGTTGTACTTTAGACTGTATTTAGATAATTATTTTATGACATGTCCGTTCGCGAGTGTGCGCTGCCGCTTCTCGGCTTGCGGCAATTTAAGCTTTGATTTTCCATAACGTCCGCTCAACCATTATTTTTGTTGTTACGCAGATATTGGTAAATTGTGACGCATTCATATTAAGAGTTATGCTTTGTCGATTGTATTGTGATATTTTAAATGCCAATTATACTGTGATATTTTATTGTGTTTATTTATTATTTGTTACTGCTACCGATGTTTGAGTTGTGCTTTCTTTCAGATTGTTTGTGCTACTGAGTTTACGGATTCTCGTTCTACTGCCTGGATACACTTGCTTATTTTGTTAAAAATACCGTTGGCGCCCGTTTTGCATATTTCGTTCATAGAACTGTCACGCCGTCTTCGTACTGAGCTGGTCGGCAGGCAATTGTATCCAAGTAGCTATGTTAGGTTTGATTTTGAGAGATTAGCCAACGGTAACCCCTTTTGATGATAATAAGATTTATGGCGCCCAATGTGGTGGCGTGTTTTTTTGTAAATGTGCCTCGGCACTTGTTTGAAATTTTGATATGATAAATTGGTGCAGTAACAAATTATGTATGATATTTTTGCCAGCATTTTTATATGATGCAGTGTCTAATTTTAATATGTTTTGCTATTTGTGCATGCTAGGCTAAGTAGTATAGAATTTTTAACTATCTATATTTGATCATGCATGTGTCGTTGGAAAATCATTACGTGCGATACAAAATTTAAATTTCGGGAGTTGATGTCAATAACGTTTTGTTGTAGAAGTAACTTTTGTTGAGCTCATTCCGTATCGCTCGAGTGTGCTAGCGTTGTGCTTTATTCCTGGTTGTAGTAGCCAAGTTTTTGTCACTTTAGATCGTTGATTGTGGAGGTTTTTCACCTCTCTTTTTGATTTGGTTTTTCGCCTCTGTGATTGATTGGTATTTTTGATGGCTGCTACTTATTGTGGTGTACTGTGCGTTTGTTTTGGTGAATCTTCTGCGAGATCAGCTTCCGAGGTAGCCAGGTAGTGTGCACATTTTGCAATGTGTTGTTGTGTTGCCCAAGTTCATCTCTCAAGTTGCTTTGGAGCCCTTGTTCGTTGTTTTTTTTTATTTTTTTTTTGTTTCGTTTGAGCGATTGATTGGTTACGTTGTGAATTTAGGTAGTATGTTGGGATTTGTTGCAAGAGTATGCGTTGGTAAGTGGAGTTTCTGAATGGTCTCGGTTTCGATTGGTTGCGTGTTCTTGAGGTTCTGCGAAGTTAGTATGCTTGAGTTTTTCTTCCTGTTTTGTCGTCCTTTCTTTGTGGAAGTTGTTGTTTCTCTTTTGACTTTTCCTGTTGAGGTGCTGACCCTGTTAGGAGTGTGTTGGTAATGTGTTTGGGGGGAGTTTGCTTTGCGAGATTCTTAGGCCGTCCTTCAGTTGGATTAGCGCGGCTTATTTGTTTGTTTCTTATCTTTCCTGTTCGATTGATGATTGGGATTTTGGGTGGATGTTGGTGAGTTTGAGGGATTCGCTTATGCGGATTTTTATGATCTCTCAGGCCATCTTCGTAGTTTGGATTTGGTGCAGTTCTTCTTAGTTGGCTCTGTCATCTTCTGGTTCGTTGATTAGGATACTGGTTCGTGTTGGTGTGTTTGGGAGATTCGCTTATGCGGATTTGTATGATCTCTCAAACCATCTTTTTAGTTGGTTTGGTGCGTTTATTAATTGCTGGTTTTTTCATTTCATTTTCTTTCTTCCCCTTTTGGAATGATTGTGAGTATGGTGGTTTGAAGTCGATATGCTTAAGGGGTTTTGTTTCGCAAATTTTCCTCTCAAGCCGTTTCTTATCACTCTTATCTGTTGATTCCTTTTTTTTTCCTCTCCTTTTAGTTTTCCTTTGTGTTTGCATTTGCTTCTGCGTAGGCGAGCTGAGCTTGCTGGATTGTTTGGATGCCCCTTTGGTATGCTGTCGTGACGTTCTCCGCTTTAGGCGGATTTGGCCGTTTGATGTCAGTTGTCGTGTCCGTCAGCAATTTTGGTATTTTTGAGTGAAGTTCAGCTATCGTGCTGCTGTGAGTTTTTTGTTTTTTTTTGTTTTTGGGCATCCATGACGCTTATGCGGATTATTGTCCACAGTAAGGTTCGTCCCGCGTTTGGTGTCGCTTTCGGACATGTTTGGCGATTGCGGACGGTCTCTGTTGCCCTTTTGGAGGGTCGACTTATGTCGGATTAGTTGGGACCCGACTCTTTCGCGAAGCCTCTGTCCTTTTCGTTTTCTTTAGTCTCTTGCTTTTTGCTTTCGTTTCGCGTTTGGGCTCCTAGTGTAGGGTGGTTGGTTGGGCATTTGTAGGGTAGGTCAGTATTAGGAAACGCTTTCATCTTGTTTTTCTCTTCTTATACCGCTAGGGTAGGTTGGTAGGGCATTGCAGGGAAGGTCACTGTAGGGAGCTATTTCATCTAGTTCTTCCGATAATAACACTGGAGTAGCTTGCAGTTAGCAGTTGGGTTTATTGTGTGGTTCGACTTGCATTCGTGTCGAGTGAAGTTCATCTTTCGCTTTAGTGTAGGTTTGAGTTAGCTTGTTGGGTTTTGTTGGATACCTTTTGGGATTTTGGTGGTTTAGCTGTTGTTGTATGGTTGCCTTCAGCTATGCGTATTGTGTTGTTTTTTTTGTTGTTGTTACGGTATCCATATCGCTCACGCGGATTTCGATCCACAAGTGAGTCTCGAATCTTTGTTGTGGTTTCGCTTTTGGGCGTGCTTGGAGATGGAGAACGGTTTCGTTTACTCATTTAGAGTACGGCTCGTTCCGGATTTGTGGGACCTGCATCTGTTTCCGAGTCATTGTTCTTTAGTTTCCTTTTGAGCCTTTGTTGCCGAATGAAGTCTTTGGTATGATCTGCTGCTGTGATTGGTTATTCCAGCTGTTGTTGAATTTTGTGTGAGGTATTGTAGGTTGGTTGGGCATTTGTAGGTCAGGTCACCTTAGGGAATTATTTCATCTAGTTTCTCCCTTATCAACGCTGAAGTAGTTTGTTGGCAGTAGTTCGATTTGGTATTTGGTTTTGGTACTTTTGGCACGTTCCGGATTTTGGATTTGCTGTAGAGCTTATTGTTGTGTGAGGCACTACGCCTTGTTGTTGAGTTGAATCTGGTGGGGACTGCTGTCTGCGTGCACTGTTTCGGTTGTTGATAGACTTCTAGTGAGATCTCCACTTGGGGATGTGATGTGTTTGTAGGTGTTGTGTGTTGTGATCCTTTGGGTTTCGTATATCTTTGGGGGTGGGTTTGTGGTTTGTTCGTGGGAAGGGTTTCTTGGAGGTTTTCGGTTTCGCAGTGCCTTGACTGTGGGGGTTTGCTTTCGCCTCGGGGTTTGTTTTCTTAGGAAGTTGTCAGGGGGGGGGTACTCGTGAAGATATGGGGTGATTTTGGGGAGTTCTTGGGGCTGGAACTTCTTTGCGATGGGTTGCTACGGGACTGTTCACCGGCGCAGCGTTTAGATCCAGCAGCGACGAGCAGTCTCGATCCCTGTCGTGGGGTTGATCTGGTCTCGGGCTTCTCCTGGAGTCACTACCGTCTTCACGGGCAGTTGCTGTATTGTGGTGTGGGTTTGGGTTTTCTATTGTAATTATGGTTGAGATTTTTCATCTGGTTTTTGATCAACTTTGTCGTCCTTGGCTGAGCGAATGTGCGTATTATTGATCTTAGCGTAGAAAAATTTCTGCGAAATTTTTCTGTTCTGGTAAGGGGGGAGTTGTTACAGTTATTTTGTTACTCCCTGTAGTTCTGCATTGCTAGATTTACGCCTTCGTTAATTTGCGATTTCTGTGGGGCTTGTTATCGTTATCGTTCAGGCATGATTTTGGCCTTGCTCGACAGCGTGAGGTCGGAGCGCTCTCGAGGCCGCATTCTTTTGGCTGAGCGCGTCCCTTTTGGTTTGACGGAACGCGGCGAAGATGTTTTATGCTGGCTTTGGTGATCCGCTTTGTCTTGCCGCTACATTTTGTTAGTTATGGGAGCTTTGGGGCCTCGCTGCAAAGCGAAGCATGTGAGATCTTATTCTACGCCATGCCGCATCTAGCCTTCGATGCTCGTTTGCCCAGTTCACCCGGGGTAAGTTCCGTTTTATTTTGTTGGTCGTTTACCAAAGGGTTGCATGCATTTATTCTGGATTTCGTTTTCCTTAGCAAGCCGTCTTGGGCACAATTCGAACAAGCCGTCTTGGGCGGAATTCGAACAAGCCGTCTTGGACGGAATTCGAACAAGCAGCCGTGGGCGAAAATTCGAGTAATCTGTCTGGGCAATTCCGTCTTGGTTATATCAGTCTACATAAGCAGTTTTGGGCAATTCAGTTCGAGTGTGCAGTTTTTCTGAATTTCAAGGAGGCAGCTGTCGCCGCCGCTATCTTCGATGTGCGACCTTGGCTTGCTGCGTGTTCTCAGGGAGATCTTCAGCACGCCTGGACCCTTGATAAGCATGCTGAAAGTGCTCGACGGAAGCCGCTAACAGGTTGTACTTTAGACTGTATTTAGATAATTATTTTATGACATGTCCGTTCGCGAGTGTGCGCTGCCGCTTCTCGGCTTGCGGCAATTTAAGCTTTGATTTTCCATAACGTCCGCTCAACCATTATTTTTGTTGTTACGCAGATATTGGTAAATTGTGACGCATTCATATTAAGAGTTATGCTTTGTCGATTGTATTGTGATATTTTAAATGCCAATTATACTGTGATATTTTATTGTGTTTATTTATTATTTGTTACTGCTACCGATGTTTGAGTTGTGCTTTCTTTCAGATTGTTTGTGCTACTGAGTTTACGGATTCTCGTTCTACTGCCTGGATACACTTGCTTATTTTGTTAAAAATACCGTTGGCGCCCGTTTTGCATATTTCGTTCATAGAACTGTCACGCCGTCTTCGTACTGAGCTGGTCGGCAGGCAATTGTATCCAAGTAGCTATGTTAGGTTTGATTTTGAGAGATTAGCCAACGGTAACCCCTTTTGATGATAATAATCTTAATGTTACAAAACTGTAAGATTTACAATAGTTTTCTTATAAAAGTAATATCATGACAGATGAGCACTAATAATATTAAAATAAGTGGCCATATTCCATTATTATCCAGTTCAGACCTTTATTTTGATATGAGGTAATTAATATAGTACTCATCACACAACAGACGTGGACTAGTAGTAATATCACACACATGAATTACACTATTATTCAATTCATACATTGCCAAGTCCCTAACTATATATTAAGCAATAACCTCTATAACTTAGAAAACAGTGAAGCACTTCTTCCTCTGGTTTTAAAGAACGAAGATGAACGATTAAGAACGATGTGACGATACAAATAAACACAAGTGGACTATAAACCTTCCCAGGTACAGGTACACAGGCTCGGAGGTATGTGGTTTCGTAACGCTGAAGGGGGGATTCGAACACCCAGTACAAGATACACACGTATTTTACGACGAGAACAATGTATGTACACAAAATTGAATTAGCCGGCGACAACAAGCAAGAGGTGTTCGTTCTTCGACGGGTAGAAACTAATTAGTTTCAGGAACGAAGGACATTTTTCGGGACTCGAGGGTTTTAAGATTTTAGGATTTCTAGGAAAGTGGAACACATGTTAGAATATCGGAGTGGCGCAACTAGTAGGATACAGTCCACTACAAAATAAATTTAAACTACAACGCGAATTCTAAACTTTAAATAATACACGCTACACACAAACAAAAAATATTAATTAAAACTACAACTAACAGAAGATGCCATAAAATAGTCGGAATCAAACCTTAAGCATTGCAATATTTTTCGTGGTATTCTCATAATTTTAAATTAATTTAAATATTTCATTTTAAAATAATCAAATTTGTACTTAAAATTGTGTTTGTGCCATATTTATCAATTTACTGTGCAAGAAAAGGTAATGAGACATTGTCCTTTAATGGCTGAAAAAGTACGACATTTTATAAATGGTTTAAAAGGCGTACGCAACAACGCTTGCTGAATTAGATTTTGAGTGTTTTCAAAAATACGTATACTGTTATAAGTATTAATAAATGTTGTCTGAGTGCTTTACAAAGTAAAATACAGTTTATTTAATGCAAAAGTTGGAGCCCAAGCATATCAATCAATTATATGATAATAAACTAACAAAGAAGAGAAAGAAGCAATGGGAAAGGACTAACCTGTAAAAGAAAATAACGTGAATTAGTAACAGTATTAGAGTACCTAGAAGTCATGAAAGCAAACTATGGTAAAGTAGACAAAAATATATCACGCGCTGTAGAAGACAATCTTGTACCGCCTCTCAACAAAATGCGGAAACAACCCGGACTTGTTCAAAGCATCCCCGATTTGTTGTCAAAGGTGAGAAACAGGCAATGATTCTTAAGATTATTAAATGAAATCGTCGACCACGATAACAACAAATTCAAGTCGAACTAACAGTTCAAATAAAACTCACTTACCGTGCACGGCATTTAGGTTACACTAACCTATACTTTAAAAACGAGCCGGTATCGCTTGGGTTAAATAAAACATACCATATACCAGTAGTAGAGAATAATAACGACGCTTTAATAATTGAAATATGTAGCTGTAGTTGCATGAAACAACAATATCAAAATAAATAGCGTCCTGGATGGTGATTCAAAAGAATCTAGAGTTAAATGTTACAATTTATTTATAATGGACATACACATGTTAAACTTTGTCACGGAATGCAAAACGACCCAGGAGGTTACATGCCGATACACTTTGGAAGAGCTCCGTTAGACACAAAGAAAATTAAAATAGATAAAGTTAAATACTAAAAACAAGCTATTGAAATTTGACTCAAAAGTGAATTGCACGTTTAATAATATTAGGATTTATAATAATAATACAGTTACTAGAACTGAACAGATGTCAATCATTCGCGCAACCATTCAGGCACTAGCAAAAGGCAAAAATAGAACGCAAACTTGTAGATGTCTTAGAAAAACGTGTAAATTTAAAATATACTATTAGGGGTAATATAATAAGTACCTACTACGCTTATTATCCATGGTTTTTAATGAATATTATGAGTTATAATCCCAAATCTGAAAATACAACGAGTCCAAAGGACGAGTTGTATTTTTTGCATCGGGATTATAACGAAATGATATTCTTAACAAAAATATATATTATTAAGAGTACTACGAATTATATTTAGGAAGAGAATATAATGATTTAAAATATATACCAGAGAGAACGTAATGGCATTATATTACGTGAGTATCGATGCTAATGATCAATATTTGTCCCAAACACTTTTTGTTGCTTTTTATGCTTAATACGCACGACCTAACCTAGAAAAATCAAATGACATATGTAAATTAATTCATTTGCACGTGAAACAAAATCAAGTTAGCTCATAGTGCTCGTACTAAATCGAAAATCGTGAGTCACTACATTGTCAGTATGATATGATAGAAGGTCCTATTTGCCAAAATTTAAGAGATGATGACGTTAATAGTATATTACAGTACAAGTGGAGAAACTGAGAATTTCGCTCACGCATTTGCCAGTTTTGCACACGAGCCGCTAGGCGAGTGTGCAAAGGCAAATAAGTGAGCGAAACGGTTTCTCCACGAGTGCTGTATAGCGTTTTGTTTAATCCTGTACTTATAATATCTAAAAAATTTCTGCAATAGTATTTTACAGTAGAAGTCCGTTAGGATAGCCTTTACTGCCGAGCCAGAGAATTTGTGAGACGAGCTCGAAGAGCGAGTCGAATAATACTGGCGAGGCAGTAAAGGCCCTAACGGACGTGTATTGTACAATAGTTTTTGTAATACCTACATACAATTCGGTCATATCTATATTTTTCTAATTTATTTTCATCAAAACGCTAGGTTTGTGTAATGACGTTTTAGAATGATTGAGAGTGCGTAGAACGTTGCAACTGTTGTTTATAAATGTCATTTATTTCCAATTTCGTGTATGGCTATAAGCAGTTTTAAGTTGTAACCAGCTCGTAACTTATGACATCTGTAGAAAATGATGAAGATATTCCTAAAGACGTTAAGATTGTGAATGAGCAAGTTATTTTAGCTTATGTTCAGGAGTTATAGCAGTCTTTTGCGCCTTCTTCTATGTGGAGTTGAAGGCTAGCTTGCTGCTGGATTTGTGTGACAAACGTCACTTTGACGTTCGGCATACAATTTAGCAGGCCGTGGTCTTTACGGACACTTTTTACGGCCGGGCCGTAAAGAGGTTGCTTACGCAGTAGTAAACAGTCCTTAAAGAAATATTTAACAAGTAGGTATTACAAAAATACAATTTTGATATGACAAACAAAAATTATTCAATATAAAAAACGTAGGCAGGTTGTGTTGTTACGTTGCTATGGTTTGTTAATAACCAACTTTTAAATTGTCAATATGTTTACGCGTGGTTCAGTTTCCTGAATTTGCCTTATTAAATTGCTACAAAAATGGAGCAAAGTGAAGAATTTGTTGTGCCCGACGACGTCCAAAAAGCTGCTGATGCCGCTACATTTCATTTGTTGCCAGAAAAGTCAAAGGGAAGATACATGAAAGAAATGGAAAAATTTCGTGAATGGATGAAGGCAAAAAAGGTACAAGTGATAACTGAAACTGTTGTTGTAGCCTATTTTAACGGCCTAATTGAGAACTATGCATCTTCTTCGTTGTGGTCAACCTATTCAAGTTGAGGCAACAGAAAATTCCGTGACAGAAGGTACTGCAGGAACGGGAATCGTTGAAGCACATCAATTTTCCACTTCTGGCATTTTTAATGGAAGTACCCCAGTTTTCCAGAATTGTGTGGTTAATTTCTATACAAATAATTAAACAATAATGTAGTTAGTGTTCAAATAAAGTTAAAATGTTAAAATGTTGTATTTTATTCTGGGCAGTGACAGTGGGCGAAAAATTACTTTCACTCACTACTTTCGCCCACCCGTTGCCATAAAAACAATCTGTGTGAGCAAAACAAATGGTTTCTCGCTTGGTATCTAAGGAAGAAACCACATGTTTCTATAACAGGATTAAACAAAAACTATTTTGACAAAGCAGTTCATATCACTTGTAAAAATGTCTTTGAAGTGTTGCGTACCAAGAAGCAAGTCAAATTAACTACGCTTGATCAGTTGCTCCATATATTATCTTATTCAAACTTCCATCGAATGAAACGGTGGCACAAACAAGGTAACAAATTTGAAATTGGGAGGACTGGCGGCTTGCAAGAATCTATTGTTGCAAATCACTTCAAGGTTGAGAAGGTGAAGATGCTGGTTGCGACTGCAATACTACTAGCATTCAAACAAGTTATTTTGAAAAAAATATTTTGTTAGATGCAGTCAAAATTACTAGCAATCAATTGCAATGGAGAATTAGGTACCTACCCATTATAAATTGCTTTTAAATCGAATATTACGGTGAAGTAATGCAGTGCGATGTAAATAGTAGCGATTTAAAGGTTTTCTTTACAACTGGCATGTATCAGAGGGACAGGGAGAGTACACTGACAGATTGTCCACTTAGTGTCCAAAAATAGTAACTTTTTGTTTAAGGTTGGAGAAGCCATGTTGCCAGATTGTGGTAGGCCATTCCAAAAGTCACTTTATGGGCCCAGTGTCATGGCCTAGAACGATACAAACCGCCTTGATATTATGCATTATCAAAATAATATTTAACTAACTTTCGCAGGCTTCCTTCCCAGCAAACACAGTTAAATAACATTTACATAAATACACTATATAACATTGTTCTTTCAAATATTACATGTAACATCACCAGGTTATTACATGTTTGTTGCATGTAAGTTTCAATTTCCCACTCAGCGTATTGTAACTACAATGTAACAACTATAAAATTGTGTTATATATCTGTTTACAGTACAGGTATATCACTGTTATGCAACTGTTTCAACAAGTAACATTGCTGTTATATGTTTGTTATGCAACCTTATTGTTGTCGTTATGTAACATTTATATTACAGATTTATAACTGTTATATTTATGCATAGTGTATGTTATTTTATTGTTATCAGGGGTTTTAATGCTGTTATATCCTTGTTATTTGCAATTATTTATCAACCAGATATTGTAGTCATGTAGCGTACTCGGTAATTCAAGTTTGAGCCACATCGTTGACATTCTGCTTATTATATGAGCAATGTTTGATTTAAGTAGGCAACCTGAAAACCTTTTCCATTCTTTAAAAATATTTAATTGATTGTTTGATATGCAGCTTTGCCAAATATTAAGCTAGACTTGTATATTTTACAAAACAAGCGCGATACTAATGACAAGGCTCAGATAGAAATAATCCTATACTTAACATTGCTGTACAAACTGTAACCATAAAGTGGAAAAACAAAAACACATTTATTACATTAGTATTTCATTTTACTACAAAACTATCGCACTACTACGTTGTACTTCTAACAATAAAAATTACTCAAATACGTTTCTGTTTTTTATTCACGGACAAAGCGCTGTTTTGCAAATCGAAACCACTCGCTTCCTACATGTTTTCAAATTCGTTTTCGTTTAATAATGCATACTGCTTCTGAAATTACAAATAAAATACAGATATTCCTAATTTTTAGCATTTGGCATTGGATTACCTGTAATGCAATGATAATAAATTGCTTAAAACAATGATTGAGGTCGAAGCCAGGTGCAATTTATATTTAACTCAATTTTACATTTTTTGTGAATATGAATATCTCCCGTGGTGCATACAATATTTTATCTACTAGAATATTCGTATTATAACATCAAGTAACATCATTGTATGGTTGCTAAGACGTTAATTGTAGTTGCATTGTTACCATGAGTTTGAGGGAGAAATAATTTGACAAGTCCCTTGGGAGTTATGAGTAGCTTTTCATATTTTGTTTCGATGACGAAAATGTACAATATCATGTTGCTAGTAGATAATATTTTTTTACTCCCGTATTTGTGTTTATGTCACCATGGATATCACACCAAAGCTTTACAACGTTATGCTGATTTGGAAATTAGACAAAATGTCACTACAGAAATCTAGTCACTATAATGATTAGCTAAAGCAAAATTTTTGAAATTTCGCTCAATAGAGCATGCGTTCGAAGAAAAAATCGTATACATATATCACTGCAGCAAAGGTTCATTTCCTCTCTTGTGTGTTTAATTCCCTGCGCTAACGCGTCGGGCATTAAATTTACACACGGGAGAAAATGAATACCTTTGCTCCCTAGATATATAAATTGCTATTATTTACTAGCAACATGATATTGTACATTTTCGTCATATAAACAAAATATGAAAAGCTACTCATAACTCCCAAGGGACTTGTCAAATTATTTCTCCCTCAAACTCATGCTAACCATGCAACTCCAATAACGTCTTAGCAACCATACAATGAGGCAATCCTTGATGTTACTTACATACTCTAAATTTAAATGTCATTATGACATTTTGAAATTTAATACTATTCTTACTAATATCCTAGTAAATAAAATATTGTATGCATCACGGGATATATTCATGTTTTTTACCTTCGGTTGACTTACAGATCTCGGGCCAGAACCCTCGGTCTGTAACACATGTCAACCTCAGGGCAAAAACATATTCATATCTCCCTTAATGCATAAATATCTATTTTGATGTAAAATCTATTGATTCTATAATTATTACAATATATATTAAAAACTAAAATTTCAACTATTTCGACTGGTTAAAAAAGTTAAAATTTTCAGGACAAATCAAAAATTCAATAATTTCGTACTGTTTTTAAGGTGTATTATTCAAAGTTAAAATTTTAAGGATTTTCCTCTGTTTTTACGGCTTATAATAGAATAGTTAAAATGTCAAGACATTTCGGCCTGTCTTTTAAGTTTGTACTATATGTGTGTACCTGTTCAGGACAATATTGTTAATATACAGGATGATTCTCAACTTATACGCATAAACCTGGGTATTTATTCCTAATGTCAAATAATGACTAATAGCCAAAAATAATTGTAATAAAAGATTATTAATTTCCTAGATAACCGCGAAATTTATTTGCAAATAAATTGTATTTTATTTTCAGGTGAACTACCCTGTTTGTTTATAATACGGTAAAATTTTCTTAAAAAAAGTTGTTCATAATGAAAAATTATGGACCTTTCAAAATATCAGACAGTTTCATATACTTAGATCAAACCGTCATCTTATACATACAATTTTTCATTATGAACAACTTTTTTTAGTAAAAGTTTACTGTATTAAATAAAAAGGGTAGTTTACCTGAAAAAAAAAATCAATTTATTCGCAAATACATTTCGCAGATATCTAGGAAACTAATAGTTATTTCTTTCATTAGTACAAAAAATGCATGATTTCGGGACAAGTAAGACAGATCGCCGGACGACGCGTCCCGAAAACGCATTTTTTGTGTGAATGAAACATACTATTTTTTCTCCAACTACTCATAAATTCGGTAATATGACTTATTATTTAGAATAAAACATTGCAGGTTATATTGTAGAACTGTCATGACGCAAATAAACAATCACTATACGGGTAAATTAAACAACAACGACGGCGATTGCCGAATATGAATCGAAAAGTGGCTTCTTATTCGTGTGGTTGGAGAAAAACATCTTTTATTACAATTATTTGTGCCTATTAGTCATTATTTGACATAAGGAATAAATCCCCAAGTTTATGCTTATAGGTTGAGAATCACCCTGTATATACATGTGTATCCATCCATCCAGAAGTAAAAATGTTAAAGGATTTTGACTCGTTTTTAAAGTGACTGTTTAGTCATTTCAGATTTTCTTTTTAACAGATCTAGAATTTTCAAAACCGGCTAAAGATAGGCAACAAGCCACAGTAACTAATTTTTAAATGATTTCCTTTACACGTCATACCCTGCTATTTTATTGGTTCTATGTAGAGGAAACAATATATGAATGGAGCCAAGGGATTATGATATAGGTGGTTCGTTGGGCGATTATTGATAAGCCCAAAATTTCAAATCTCTATTTTACCCCTATACGCATCAACGTTGATGGGTTTGAGCAAGAACCCGCTATAATGCTAAACGAAATCGACATGGCAATATCCAAACTTGCCAGTAATTACGCCGTGGGATATGATGCTATTTCTACGGATCTCATCAAACTCCTTAAAGAAAGTGGTAGACAGCAGATCCATCACATATGTCAGCGTATATGGGAAACATGTTCTTGGCCAGAGGATTGGGTAACGTCTATTATCATACCCTTACACAAAAAGGGCTCTACAAGTAACTGTAACAACTATAGACTTATTGCTTTAATCAGCCATTGCAGCAAAGTAATGCTCTATATACTACAAGCACGCCTTAACAACTGCCTCTCATGGCAAATACCTCAAGAGCAAGCCGGTTTCGTTAAAGGGTGCGGCACACGTGAACAGGTTCTGAACATGAGATTGAGACAGCTTATAGAGAAAACTTGCGAGTACTACACGCCTATGTACATCTGTTTCGTAGACTACACCAAGGCGTTTTATAACGCAATCTGGCAAAATCTATGGACAGTTCTGCGCAAAATGGGGGTACCCCTGCATCTGGTAGAGCTTATTCGTAATTTATATAACGGAAGTAAGGCCCACATCAAAATTAATGGTGTTATTTCTGAGTCTTGTCCAATCCAAAAAGGAGTTCGCCAAGGCTGTATACTGTCGCCACTCCTGTTCAACATCCACGGAATATGTAATGAGACTCGTGCTGGAAGATGATGGTATTTCAGTCGGGGGCCAAAAAATATCAAATCTAAGGTTTGCTGATGACACCACCTTGATAGCAAGCACCCCGGAAGAACTCCAAACTCTATTGGAACGATTCGAACAAACTAGCGATGAATTTGGTTTAGCAATCAATTATCCTCTTCGGACCCAGAACAGAATTGGTGCAAATTTTACCACACATTTTGGATATGTTAAGTCAAAATGATCTAAATAACACATACATGTAAGATTTATTCATAAATTTTTTACATTTTACAAAAAAAGGGCTGTCCAACTAGATGGACATTGGGTCTGTAAGCATACAAAACAGAGCAACCTATGTTTACATAAAATCTAATTGTACTTCTGATGATAGTCTTTGAAACAATTATTGTTCCCTGTAATACACAGAAAAATGTTACAGTTTTCACAGAAAAATTTTGTTTTCTTGGTACAGCCAGAATTCTTGCAGCGAACGGAGTTCTTTAATTCTGAGGCGATGCCCGGAAGATGTTGTATTTTACGTTTCCTCGAAGGAGGAGTAGATTCATTAGTGGGAGTTAAAATGTTGCCAATAGGATTTTTTCTAGTTCCCACAGACCTAGGTGTTCTTACATCAGTAGACTGACAGTCCTCAGTGCTGCTGAGCCAAAGATTAGAAACTTTAATTTTGAAATGCAACAGTTGCAGGATGTTTTTAGACCTAGTTTTTAATTTAATTTTATCATTTCTGTATAAAATCCAAGAATTAGAAATGCCCAAATCAAAAAAATGAAAAATTGATCGAACAGTCCATTTCCTGCATTTGGCGCTGATTCTGTAGTAACTGATCATTCGATCAATCAAATCAATTCCTCCCATGTACGTATTGTACTTATTGACAATGTCGGGTCTTGGAATCTGCATGTATTTCTTGTCCTTTTTCGACCAACGTTGGCAAACACCTTCTGGACTAACACCATCACACGTAGACATCAAATGGACAGGCTTCATGTCGTACCATTTTACAATAGATATTTTTTTATCTTGTCGGACACTTTGATCGGAGGCTCCACGGTTCATTTTTGCCATCATCTTGTCTGCAGTTAAATGCACAGCTGCAGGAATCCTCGATTTCATAACAGTACCTGTTCCAAACAAGTTGTTTTGTAGTAAGTATTCTAATAGAGGTATTGTTGTAAAATAACGGTCAAAATAGATGCATGTTGCTGGAGGTAATGTTTCTGTTAATCTAACTACGGCAGACGGTCCTACACCCAAGTGCTTCACATTATCATCGAGGAAGGTGTTCTTTCCCTGGTAGAGTTCGAAGTCCAAAACTAACCCTTTGGGAGTAGCGCAAACAAAATTTTTCAAACCTTCCGGGTTAGGTTTGCCCCTAACAAATTGTTTTGCTGAGCAGACCCCTGTAAAAGGGATCATTTGTTCATCGACCGCAACTATGTCTTCTCTCTTCAACTTCAAGCAACCTCTTCGGATTTGTTCTAACATAGGGCGAATTTTCCAAAATTTGTCTTTGTTTCTTTCTTCTGCAGATACGCCTCCATCAACAACTAGTTTTAAATTTGCACGAATAGCAAAAAAGCGGTCTCGAGACATTACATTCGCTATTGTATTTACTCGAGTAGTTTTTGACCAGTACATTTTTATTTGGGGGTATTTTATGCAGGACTACCATTCCAAAAAAATTTTTCATTTCGCCGGGGCTAATATTGAGTGATACTCCTTTTATTTCAACGCTCCGAGCATTGGTGCAGTCGCTAAGTAATTTAAAAAGGTCTTCATCGAAGTACATTTTGAGGTACTTTTCCACATCCCAATGTTCTCGTTCACTAAAATCTTCTTCGACAGCAGGCCGGTTGATGTTTACTGTAAAACTAAATAAAATAAGGTTTAAATTTTTGGGTTTCACAGACTAATAAATAAACGCATTACTTATCGGTTTTATTCCAAGACATTCTTTTGGAATTGCATGGCAGTGAAGACGTGGCATTTCTATCCCTAATTATGCTAAGAGGAATGTTGTCTTCATCAGAATCGGTTTCTATTTCTTCTCCTTCGTTACTTCTGTCTACTTCATCTTTTTCCTCATCTTCGTTTTCATCTAAGTCGTCATCGTCCGCTTCAACCACTCTCAGCTGTAGTGCTTCTTCATCGTACTGCTCGTCTTCGGATTCTGATAAATTTAAATCTGAATCGTTTAGGTCTAGATCCATACACTTCATTAACTGTTCGTCATCTACTCCTGGTCGAAGATATCGTTTGCTTCCAAAAATTGCTTGAAATAGGTAAATTTTATTAGCACCCGGTGGAAAAAATGAAAAAGGAACATAGTTCAAAAACATTGTTACACACAATCAAAGAAAATTAAAATATTATCTGTGAAACTACTTTTATTTAGTGGAATTCAAATAAACCGATTGAATCCCATTGTCCATTTAAATGGAAAGTGAGGTTAAGATTTTAAGCGCAAAAGGCCGTCAGAAAAACCTGACGTCCATTTGAGTGGACACTAACTAAAAGTTACTGAAACACGTATTTTATGCATTGTGGCTTAGAAATTATTTGAAAATGATAAACTAGTATACATTGGGAAATCATTTCACCTGTTAATTCTAAAAGAACACTAAATAAATATATTTTACTTACCATCATAACCTGAACGCTTAGAAGTTGACATTTCGAACACAATAAACAGCTGATCTAAATTTAACCTTCAGCGGTAGTTCACTAAACTGCACTGAGATGGCACCACTGTGTGTCCATTTGAATGAAAAATCAGGATTCACCCATACATTTTACAACTTTACATTTGTATAAGCTTAAAACTACATGTCCATTTAAATGGACGCTGGGTCTAAAGAGGTTATAACAAAACCAAAATACTTATAGTCGATAGGGAACATGAGAACCACCTGGACATAATGCGTCTAGGGAGGTGTGAAGTGGTGTCCGAAATTATATATCTGGGAGCCCTTATCAATAACAGAGGCAATTGTGAACAGGAAATCCGACGTAGAATTCAGCTCGGTAGAATAGCTATGACGAAGCTAACAAAAATTTGGTCCGACCACAACATCTATAAAGAAACACAAATTAGGCTCGTCAAAACACTCGTTTTCTCCATATTCCTATATGCTGCGGAGACATGGACCATAAAAGAAAGCGACAGGAGAAGAATAGACGCCTTCGAAATGTTTTGTTGGCGGAGAATGTTGCGCATCCCATGGATTGCCCATAGAACTAACACGTCGATTTTAGAAGAAATACGGTGAGAAGATCGCCTATCAAACATCGTATACAAAAAGATTCTCCAGTTTTTGGGTCAAATAGCTAGAAGAACTGACAACTTAGAAAAAACCATTGTCCAAGGTAAACCACTTGGCAAAGGACGAAGAGGCAGGTCCCCGAAACGATGGCTCGACGTCACACGGACAGTATTAGACGAACCACCTTCAGTTGCCATGGAGAAAGCCCAAAACAGACTACAATGGAAAACCCTCATTAACGAAAGGGTTGAAATGTGTAATGAGCAAAGAACCACAACACATCAATAATGATTTTAGCCCAGTCAACGAAGAATATATAAAAAAATTAATCGGAAAGTTTTAAAATTTGGTGAGGATGTTTATTTGGGCGTACTATTGAATATATAAAAAGTTCCGAAAAATTCAAGGTGAGCCGGCACCGCCATCTTGGAAAAAAGGTACAGTTTTATAGTTTTTTGCAAATAACCTATAAAATATCAACTTTGTCACAAAAACTGATATTACAAAAATGAAAGAGCATTAAATTTCCCACAAAAACGCATAACACATTTTTTTGTCAGTGGAATAGTTTCCTCGAAAATGGCCAGCGAACGTTGCATGGATTGATAAATCGCTCTAAACGCGGGCAGTGGGATGACGTTATCCAAATTTCTGCTCCAAAATGTTTCGTATTTTCGATCGTGATAATTTTTATAGTTCTGTAAAAAAAGATTATTGAAAAATTTATTTTAAAAATATTATATACTAATACATTGGTTATTTGTGATTCTTTGTAAATCAATAAGTTTGATTGTTGTTGGCATTTTGGATTATAATTGTTAAAATATTTTTGTCCACGTTTCGGTTTATTTAAAACTTTCTTCAGGACACTGATAATATAGAAAATAAGTGTTATAAATAATAAAACAATAAATAATCATAACGTGCGAAACAAGTTTGGAGTTGTAGATTGTTGTTGTTTAAAATCAATATATCATAATATATTATACCAGCAACCAGTGAGACAAATGTCTCATTTAATAAAACAAAAAAGACCGTTTTTCAAATAGAACGTGTTTTCGAGAAATCACGTGATTTCTCGAAAACCGGAATTGTCACGTGATTGAAATTCGGTTTCTGACCTGACATGACCATTCCAAACAAATAACTTTCATAACTTTTTTCTCTATCTCTTACGGTTTGGCTGCTGAAACCGCGTCCCGGACGGACCAGTGTCCCGGACGGACGAAAATCATGTGATTTCTCGAAAACCGGAAGTTTCATGTGACTGAAATTCGGTTCCTGACCTGACATGACCATTCCAAACATATAACTTTCATAACTTTTTTCTCTATCTCTTACGGTTTGGCTGCTGAAACAGCGTCCCGGACACACAAAAGAGCGTCCCAGGCAAGCCTATTATATATATGGTGGATACTCACTTGATTATTACCATTATGGGCCCATTCTCTTTTCAATGTGGCCGGGTCCGGCTATGGCTTTATCTACCACCTCAGGAAAATCTAACGGATCCATCAGTAATTGAATATCGACAAGTTCTGCAAGAGTCCGTTAATGTCCTCTGATCATCTCCATCTTTATCGACATCTTTATTGTTATCGTCGACTGTGGTTGAACCATTCAGACAACCGCCATGGCAATTATGACAAACCGCCGTACAATTAATTTTTTATTTTCTGCATCCACACACATTTGCACACCCAGCTGTACATTTGCAGAATACGATGTTTAACAAATTTTCTGGAGCAATTTTGTGCATTGTTGAGATTGGAGTAAGATAGCCTTCTTTACGTCTCCAATCCCAATTATCAAAGGGATAATTCATTCCCTTGCCATTTTCGAACTTGCTGGTATACCCGCAAAGAATATTGCTTGGCTGTTCCTTCTGTTGGTGGTAGTGAGGGAATATCTGGTTTAATTTTTGTAACTACTTTCGTGAAACAATAAAATCGATGTGTGTTTAAAGAATTATCTGTGAGGCGAGCACCATAGATGGCAAGGAAAAACGTTCCCCAGCTCGAGCGACTGCCTCTGGCGAAGAGTCAGAATTGTTGAAAAGGTCTGCGATGTCATGCAACTCCTTACATTTTTGAAGTAGTTTAACCCGCTTGACTTTTCCTTTGTTGAACATCGTTGAAGGCGTCTCACAGCCACTAAAGGCATATAAGAAGAGAATGCTGTTCCCAAGTCCCGATGATTGCAATTCCTGTGACAAATATACTCTTGTTTCAGTTGTGCCTTTTCCTGGTTTTACCAACAAAATTTTATGTTGTGATGAAGCTAGTACAGTCAATAATACGAGTAGGTCAACTACTATACATTTTCATGAGAAAACGATGCTTCGATAGCAGTATTGACCATGAGACAATCTGCGTCGTCAGTGCTTTGTCGACATGCAATCCCATGGTCATTCCGTTTCTCCGTTAGGATGTCAATTAACTTGCTTTTGTTATTTTCATTTGATAAAAGTGGTTCCTGTCGAACAGTAACATTCATGTGTTCTTCAAAGTTAATGTCTACCGATTTTTTAACGAAGAATCGACTAATTTGCTCCGATTGTTTGGTGCTATTCTGGGGATTGGAGTAACCATCGAATACCACTATGCAGTTTTGGCGGTAGTGATTTTGAACATAATTTAGGTAGCCTGTCCGAGTTTAGAGCGATTTATCGATCTACGCAACATTCGCTCGCCATTTTCGAGGAAACTATCCCACTGACAACAAAAATGTGTTATGTGTTTATGTGAAAAATTTAATGCTCTTTCATTTTTGTAAAATCAGTTTTTGTGATGAAGTTGATATTTCATAGAGTATTTGCAGAAAACTATAAAACTGTACCTTCTACCCAAGATGGCGGAGCCGGCTCACCTTGAATTTTTCGGAACTTTTATATATTCAATAGTACGACTAAATAAACAACCTCACCAAATTTTCAAACATTTCGATTTAATTTTTTCAAACGCTAAAAATGGGTGAACAGAATTGCCTGGAGGCTGTATCAGGTTTCCGTTGCTTTGCGCTGGTTCTATCCCTTAAGCACATAAATGAGACTGCGTTTATGTTTTAAACCAATGTAGTCAATGGTACTTAAAAGGGACGACAGTAAACTACCCTGAGGGACGCAGCCTCACGTCCCAATACTATTATGGCTTGGTATCAGGGTAGCGACGTAGTGAATGAATCAGACATTAAATGCAGATTGTTTTATTACGAAAATAAACATTCTATTTATAAAAAACAAGAATGCTTAACTAAGTAACATATCAAAGTTCAATTATTGTGTAGATTACTAGAGCGCGTTTAAAGGTACGAAGTAGCAATTCAGCACTGTAAGCGGATTGCATTTCCGTGTGTGTTTGCAAGCCAGAGCGGTGAACTTATGTTTAGTAGGTCGCTTACGGCGTGAAATGCTAAGTTGCAGTTTGCTCCGGTCTTTAAACTCGATGCTTGCGAAACAAGATTGGATTTTAATATTTCGTAAATGTGAACTGAAATTTGCCTGTTTAATTCAAGATTACACAGATCTAAATTAAATATAAACTGGCGAAATTATGAAGTAAAACTGGAGGTTAAAACTGCTTGTTTATGAAATGAGAAGTACATTTAGAACTTCTGACTCGATTTCGTAAATTTTGTTAATAAAATTTATGTGTGTTTAAATCAAATTTAAACATATTGCCAATTTTCGCCTGAAGAAAAAGCAAAAAAAAACTATATTGTTTCTTCCACATTAAGAGTTTTTAGAGGATATTCTTCTACGGCTGACTGGCGTTGCTTGGGTTGATGCTTCCTTCGGTTGATCCTTTTCTGAATGCAGTAGAAATCTCCTATTAGAACAGCCCCCCCCCCCCTCCAATAGGCTGCCTGTGATCCCGCTGGATAGATAGGAGTGGTGGCGGAAGGTTTGGTTCTTCGAGCCAAATTCAAATTCAAATTTAAACAACGGGTCTTTGTTGACTGGGCTATTTATAGCTATTTAAGTAACAAGGAATGTAAGGCCATATTAACATTTGAGGTAGGTAAGTACAAGCTAAGACGAAGTGCGGCTTGTTGCCTGCCGAAAATGTTAATAGGCGTTCCATTCCGAGTTATCTTATTATATTTTTCCCGCTGCTTATCGAAATGTTCCTAGCGTTTTGAAAAAATCGTTTGGTTTGTCACCTGTCACCAGGATTAGTTTTCGTGAGTCGTGTTAGCTGTGAGTGTCACATGTCACATAAACACTTGCAATTTATAAACAAAACGTCTAAATCTGCATCTTGCTTTGCTAATTTTATTATCCTAGGAACTTAATAATAATATTAAGTTCCGTTGTCAAGAAAAAGCAGCAAACAAATATAATCACAGACTTACACGTTTTATTACTAAGGCTGTATCACTGACTTACATGATCAGCAGCGGGAAAAATTGTTTTATAATGACGTTCTGCAATGACGAATAGATTTGGTGGTTTATAAAATCTTGACGAAGTATTGTCAGTTATTATTTCCTCTGAGCTTTCCTTATATTTGTACCTAGTAAAAATGTGAGTTCTAAAATATGGGTTCAAAGTCGAAAAAATCTTTGTTTGAAGAAAAAATGCAAAAAAGAAGGCAATGCATGCTGCACTGGTTGCACTTAGAAATAGAACGGCACGGTGAGTTTAGTAATTATAATTTGTATTTGTTACCTTAGTAAGGTAATTAAAAGAGATGTAAAACATTATCAATAGCATTAATAATCAGCAAATTATATACAGGGTGTCCCAGGGGTAAAACGAAATCTTTCTATATAAATACTACAGGTTGTCCACCTAATATGGAGTAGATGGATTGTGTTTTTAATAATGAAATTATCAAAAAATGTAGAAGGTTATGCACTATGGACGGGAGCAAAAAAATGTTCAACGTTTTTTGTTAATCAAGTAGCATTAATTGTTAGAAATTTGATTTTTGTAAGGTGGTTTTAATGTAATTTTTGATATGGGCGTATCGTATCTATTTATGTATCAAGGTGCAAAATAAAAGTGGTTTTCATACGAGACTTGATGTTTTCCCTACGAGAGAAGCGACTAGTGCAACACGCTGTATATGTGAAAAACATTAATTTTGCAACGTGTAGCATGAACGATTTTCTGTAATTTTGATTCATATAAATTTTTATTGTAAATAAATGTAATGAAACCAACCAAGTTGTTTTAAATAATCATATTACCACCAGGGTCAAAATGAAATTTCGTATTGCAATTAATGGAAATACATATATAAGATAATATGCATCATTTTGACGTTGAAAACGACAACAAAATGTCACTATATTAGGTCAAAATTACAGAAATTATTAACTGACACTAATAACTTGATAAGTATAGACAAACGTATATAAGGCAGTGAGTTCAACTTCGCAGCAGTACCCGAAAAAAAGTTCTAAATAAAAGAGTTTCTCTTATAACTTGAATTTTTATTTTAAAATATCGTATGAACTTTCTACCATCATGTGTAGCATCCCCTTAAAATTTCTCCCCAAGACCGTAAAAACCCTACATACAGGGTGATCGGAAATTGCCTCATGTCTTGATTATATGTGTGTTGCTTTCAAAACCAAACGTTAGTAACTTTTTCTTCAGCATTTTTTTAAGTATTAATTTTTTCTTTGCCATCTAGTTTACCTTTTTTCATCAATTCCTTAAACCTTATTTCTCATCTAAACCCCTACTTAGGTAGTATTTACGTAAAATCAATATATTTCAGTGTTGCTGCTATACGAGAGGATAGCGTAGTTCCAGAATCAATGCAACCGATTCCTTCAGATTTCACTGAACACAACATGTGCGTTGCTTCGGTGGGAAATGTATCTAACTTTGTTGAGGATGAAAGTTTTGACATAGTAGTACATATGACAGCCGATGATTTTAAGGTCCGTATACATTACCCGAGCCGAGCCTGTAATGTAACATGTAATGTACCAAATTCGTGCAGTTGAGACGGGGTCTCGAGCACCAAACGAACTTGTTACAGCAGGTTTGTGAGTCGCGAACACAAAGGGATTTTCAGTTCTAGTTGGGACGTCGTTTTGTCCGTTTAGCTAAGTTGTACGCAGCAACGAGCCATTTCTTGCGAGCACGATGAACTGGACGGAGAAAAGTACGTTGCAGTTGATTGAAATTTACAAAAATCAGACTGTTTTGTGGAATCCTAAAGACCACAACTATTACAAAAAGGCCCTAAAAGAAGATGCGTGGAAGGAAATTCGCTTCTTTAATAGGAGAAACAGAAGAAGCCTGCAAGAGTAAAATAATTAGTTTGTTGGCATCTTTTAGAAGAGAGAAAAGCAAAGTGAAGAAAACACCCTCGCCAATACTCGACTAAACTGGAGATACTTTTATTTTTATACTGCCGAATGCTCGCGACATAGGTTGGCTCGCCGGATGTTTAGAAGAATGCTCTCGGTGTATTCACTGCACGTCCCAACTGACGAACATTACATTACATGTTACGTTACAGGCTCGGTTCGGCTAATGTATACCGACCTTTAAAGAAACCAAAGGAACATTTCTGCAGTTATTCGGTAGCATCAACAAAGATTGAAACGACTAACAGCTTCAAACTTTGGAAAACTATGCAGAAAGAGAAAGCCTACATCTCCTACCAATGCTGTGAAAGATAATCTTTATAAAGATATTATGATATTGCAGTAACTCGCTATGGCGCTGAGATTGAAAGTAGAGCATTAGACCATTTTCAACGGATAAAACTCTCGTGTTCTGTGGTATGTATATTGTCCCAAATAACCCTTTTGTTTCTCAATCCTCCGACGGATTAATATGAGAAGGTTTTATTTTAGAGGTAAAATGCCCTTTCGTTTCTAAGGAATGTACACTGTACACCACTTGAATCAGTGCGGAGGAAAAAAATTAAATTCCCGGAAATGATAGATGGTCGATTATACTTAAAAAGATCTAATTTCTATCATTATCAGATAAACACCTGTAAAAAATTATGTGTTATTTTGTCGTTTGGTCACCGCTGGATATTTCGATTAAAATTATTCAAAGGGACAGATTCCAGAACTAAAAGAAATATGCCAATTAGGGATACTTTTTTTAGTATTTAGAATCTACTTTTAAAATTAGTTATGTAATTAGTGTTAACTTAATTTATTTAGTGTTCATTCTTATATAAATTGAATTTCTATTAGTTTATAAGTTTACCATTGAAATTAAACACTTGAAATTTTATTCCAATTTTTACTATTAGTGTATTGTATTTTTAAATAAATCATTAATATTTTGTCACAGCATTATTTTTAGTACCTACTGTATAGTCACCTAAATTCTCGATAAGAATTTCCTTTGGGAAGTAAAAGTAATGTGTTAGCCTTATATCACTGATAACAATGGCAAAATGTAATGTCTGCTCAGATGATCATGAATCGAACTAAGACAGAAGCAGACTATATTTAAATACATCTTTCTACGATCCTGTCAAAATGGCACCTTTTTGCACAATTTGTAGTGTCAAAAGTGAAGTTTGTAGCACTCTTAATATTAGTGCCCGAATTACGTCCTTTTCGCATGTTGCCATTGGTGGCGTGTTTTACTATTATATTAAAACAAGCTTTGTCGTAAATTTGAATGTCAACATAACCTAGAATGTCTAACACAATGTGACGGAAAAAGTGTCTTCGAACTAAGTGTTTATATTTCTGTTACGATCGTAGAAAAACTAGCGTATGATACACGTGTACAAGTGCTATTAAAACACTAGCGACGTTAAAAGCACTCCACTTCGTATCGTGCTCTTAAACTTGTCTCACGTGCTTTAAAGGCGTACTTATACACTAGTATCATAATATATTATTAATTAAAGTAATTAGCACTGCTTATGCAAATAATATTACAATAAATTATAAACTTCATGTACAACCAGTATTTACGACTGTTAATTATAATTTAATTTAAAGTGTATCAACAATTTCAACGTAATAACAATAAATATTGATTTTATATTTACACGGGTTCATTAATTGAGCTATTATCTTGTTTGTAACTTTTTTTAAATGAAATTATATAAAAACAAAATCAGGGGACTCTTTTATAAAATACACCTACATTGCTTCATATTCACTGTGGTTTTTTATCTCGTTACAACACATATTACCTCCAGCGTTTTTCATTTGTGTTTAACATTTTTATAATATTTTAAATTAATTAATTTCATAGTTGCTGCTGCGGCAACTATGAAATTAGTTTATTTAAAATATAAAAATGTTAAACATTCATGGAAAATCCTGGAGATAATATGTGTTGTAACGAGATAAAAAAACACAGTGTTTATGAAAAACTACAGACTGTAAGTATAGAAATAGTGCACTTTTTAATTAGGTGATAGTTAATACACACTAAATGAGAGGCTTTGCAAGCATATTCAAAAAGCAAAATTGCGCTTTTTTAAAATGTGACTGATCAGTAATGTGGTAATTTATGATAGTCCTGAAATTTTTTAAGCTTTTCCACCAGAGGGAAGTTTTAATTGTATTTATTTGTTATAAGCACGTTACCGCTTCTCATACCATAGGTTTTAAGTTAAAAGGTGATAAATAAAAAAAGTCAAATAATTGCAGAAATATACCCATTACGGCTTGCAGTAAAGTTACTAAAAAATCCCCTTGAGGTAAACAGATGAACTATTGAAATTAGACGAAATATAAGTTAAAATTCTACCGGTTGTGAGGACAATTTGCTGTATTTTCGCTCTTTGCCTCTTTTTCTCTCATTTTTAGTATTTTACTCGTTAATTTAAGCTTAAATTAGAAGCTTAGTTGAGTTTCTAAACTTTATTCCGTTCATTTTAAAGACTAGCGTTGCTCATTTTATTTACGTTTGTTGAAATATGAAATTTAGCTGTGCCTTCTGATGCCAATCTGCCTCATCGCGTTTTTAATTGTTTTTCGACAGCAGCGAGTCCGTTCTTGATTGTCTGCGATTTTGTCGTTTATGCAGGCCAGAACTTTTCCGAAGTTTCGAGGCATATTGCTGAGTTAGGATTTCATCATCATGAAACTATTCCGGGCGGTCTATAGGTTGAAAAAACTAAGAAGCTAAGTAGCACGTGCCCTTTTCATTTGCTTTTAGAATTTTATCCCAGAACAGTTCACTGCCGCTCCCGCCTTGGTTTAGTTAACTAGTGTATCGAATTCGCGTCCCCAACGTCCCCTCGCTATGAAGTATTTCGTTCCATTAATTGTGTGCTTTTCGTTGATTTTCGTGCCTTTTGAAGAAGTCGAATTTAACTGTGTGTTTTTCGTGAATTTTTGTAGCCTCCGAAGAAGTTAAACTGTTACGTTTCGTTTCATGGCTACCCTTGGTCTTTCATCGTGATGTGTGCACTAGCTGTCGGGGGTTGAAGTGACACAAAGAAGTTATTTGTGGTCAAAAGATCCTTATCGGAAAGCTGCGAGCCTTTCATCACGTTTGAAGCGAATTTAATCATTCGATTCTCAAAGCTACCAGCTCTATCCCAACCAAGACGTCGTGTTGTATTTCGTAAGTTGAAGTTCCGTTTCGTCGTCCCTTTACTAGAAGCTTCGTTCTGTCGTCTATTTGCCCTCTGAGAGGATTATTATTGTTTCAAACTTCTGACTGTAGCAAAAATGATCTTAAAGCCTTGTTCCGGCCTCCCGCAAGCACCCTTTCATGCAGCAGCTGTTTCACCGGTCGCCAGCAATATCGATAGACATCAAAGTTGACTTCCCTGAATTCTGAAAACTAGGCATTTGTTTCTAGTTATTTATTCGCACCTAAATTTAAAATTTTAGGTTTCGCTTTTAATGATCTTTCAGGAATATCGCCGTAATAAATTTTGTTGTTGTTAAATTCACGATTACTGATGTCATTATTGTAGGTGAACTTTGTTGCTGTCATGTAATTTTAAAGTTACTAACCCATTTACTTGTAATCATATTTGTATAATTATATTTCACATGTCTTTAACTTAATAGATTGCATTTAATTAAGTAATTTGTAAATTATTATTTCGCATATCATCTATTGCATGCGTATTTGTATTGTGTTTAAGTTATAAGAAAGACAGAAGAGTTTTGGAGAAAATCAACTAAAGGTAAGTTTACTGATTCTGCCCGCTAGTGGAAATCGAGCACTGCAGGCACGTTTTAAGCCCCGTTTACGATTTCTACTTTTACGTAAAAGGGTCTTGCAACAAAACTGGTGGCGCTAAACGTTTAATATCTATACTTCGTTTACCGGGTCGCAACCCTAATCTAAGGGCGTAAAGAAGCCGTCCTTCTCACTGAGCGTTTTAGCCGAAAACCTTTTTTACAGCCCATCTTAACGGGTTTCGGGCAACGAAACTGTATAATTTTCCCGATTTTGTGGTGATGTAGTTTTTGTGATGTAACAAATTGACGTTTTTGTCTTAAATAGCAGTTCATGCTGTAACAAGCTGGCATCCCCGAGTGGTGCCATTGTTCTTTCGTCGTAAAGCCGGTTTAGCCTGTAACACGGTTCCAGATAGGACCACTTTCATACCTGGTTTACAGACGCTCAATTGGATGCTCTAGTTGAGATTAAATATTTAAAGCTCTTGTTAACTTAACTGCAATTAAATTATAATATCTACATACAGATCGACCTTAAAAGTTACACTTACAATGTCCCATCTGAAACATCACAAATAAAAAGAGATAGAAATAGGTCTCAAGAAAATTATGTTTAAGTCTAAAATAAATAGTTTTTTAATTATTCAAATGAGTCACAATTAAACAAATTCCAGAGAAAAAATATCTGTTGTAATATTTACAGAACAACATCATTTTAACCGTTCAGGAAAAATCAATATTTTGAAGCAAGACTTACTTTTTAGGTACCTACCTATCATAAAAACTAATAGAGGAAATTCATGTATGCTCCCATTTTTCACCGAAAATACCATTTGTTATCATAAAATATGATGATGTCCACGGAATAAAAAGGCGAAATCAGTTATATTAGTAATGTTTATAATAGCCCTTTCCCTCCCAGTACAAAAGTATCCTGCTTAGGAGGCAAATGAACAGATCGGATAGAATACAGATTACACTTACAATTATGTTTTAGCGTAGACTGAAATACTTGTGGTTTATTATTTTTGACAATAAAAAAACTTAACATCAGGGACATCCTGTCGAATTAGTGCAAGCTGTAGCTTTGTAACAGTTGGTTGAGTTAGTGCATGTAATGGCTATAAAACAGTCGGTTGAATTTGTACACGTCAAGGCTCTATAACATTTTGTGGAACCAGTACATGTTAGTGCATTTCGACAATTTTGAGAACTGGTACACGCCGTTAGTGCATTTGGGCAGTTTCCACAATCAGTGCATGCTGATATACAACTAGTACAATCAGCATCAGCACCCCCCGTGCATTGGCAATAATACTCGGTACACAAACACATAACTATAACTGCTATTAGTAACCATTTTGTTGTCAAAGCACACGTTCTGAATGCCATAGTTTTTTGTAGTATCGTTATTTATTTCGCTGTTTACTTCGGTCGACTGCTGAAATCAGGCCTGTGCCCTACTATATATATATATATATATATATAATAACCTCGCTAATTATTTCATTATCTTATTTACACAGTAGTTACAATAACATGTTGTTGTATTAGTTTACTGTCATTATTAGTTTTTATTTGAGTTTCAAAGTGCTAGCGCTGTTGATATCAAGTGTCCTGATAAAGAAGTGAAGGCCGCTGCAGAGTGATTAGTAAATTGTAAATTTTTATTTTATCTTGGTTCTGGTTATAAACCGAAATCAATTGCATTCAGCCAGGATTTCGTAAGCATGCAAGTGCCACAAAAGCAATTACCACCTAGCGGTGGTCAGTGCTCCCAAATACAAAAGATGCAACAACCAGGATTTTATACACAACCAGTTCAACCAGCGATGCAGAATACGCGAAATACTATGTACTACCGCCAGCCAGCCTGGAAAAATCCTCAATTTAATCAACAACCACAAACATCAAACAGTACGCAATTTCCACCCCTAGTGATGCGAAAAGATTTTGAGTGGAAGACACTGATCTATAAAAAAGGCTACTTAGTCCTGAAGCGGAAAATGGCCCTAAAAACAAATAATTGGCTGAGTAATACAGTAGCAACCGAAATAGATATGAATATCTCTCAATAGAAAGGAAAGCGGAACAGGTAAGAAAACAAATAACGAGATAAAACCACCGCCAACCTTTGTAACAAATGTGGAAGCCATCCAACCACTTACAGAACTTCTTGAAAGAATAGCAAAAAACCATTACACTCTTAAAGCAATTAGCAGCGAACAAGTTAGGATACAACCAAAAATGCGTGAAAACTACAGCGTAATTATTAAAGCTTTACAAGAACGTAATAAGGAATTTCATACGTACAACCCAAACCGGATATAAATTTTCGAGAAGCACTCAAAACCTGCATTCATTGACAGACATCGCAAACCTAAACATTTAATTAGGAAAACTTGGAAATGGGGTAGTGAGTATATGGACCACTAAACACCGCTTTTCAAAAGTTCCTTTACCTATGTTTTTAAATGACCTAAAAAGTAGGAAACACAACAAGGAAATATATAAAGTCAATTTGCTTTAAAATTGCGTGGTACAATTCGAAACACCACATGTGAAAAGGGAAATTCCACAATATACTAAGTGCCACAGATACGGGCACACAAAAAAATATTGCTCCTAGCCGTCTAGGCGTGTCAAATGTGTAGAAAACCACCCAACGGCGGAATGTCCAAGAAAAGAAAAAAGTAATGAAGTTAAATGAGTGAATTGCAATGGAATCCACCCTGCTAATTACAGAGGGTGTTGAATCTACAAACAATTTCAACAAAAACTTTACCCTACATTAAAACAGAAAATCAATAACCGCCCACCAAGCTTGGTGCAACCTGGACTAACGTACTCTCAACAATTAAGAGGAAAGCTCCAAGACATAAGTTACACAACCAACGCCAGCCAACCTAATACACAAACTATACCACAACAAGCAAATGAATTCTTCGAACTGCAAACCATGATGAAACAGTTAACGCAACAGATGAACACGCTGCTAAATCTGTTAACTACTGTTGTCAATAAACTGGCTTAATAAAAAAATTTCATAATTATGAGATTTTTTTAAAATTTGAAATGTAATTTAGGTGATTATTAAGTCAAAGTTATTTAATAAGCATGATTTTTAATGATATATAAAATACATTTTGTCGTAAAACATACTTTAATGTAAAGTTGAAAAGATTTTAAATTGTTAATCAAGCGTTTCGCCAAATATGTTGTCTTCTTCAGTAATTTAATTAAAACCTCACAATTTAGAAATTTATTACATTTTGAAAATAGAAAAATAGGATCAGCGAACAAATTAAGTTTTCCTTTAAATGTTGTTTTACGTGATTAGAGGTATAACATTTTTGGAAATTTGTTCACGACATTTTTCAAAGTTTTTTAAATTAATAATAAATGAAAGAAAGTATTATTCATGATAATCCATACTTGAAAGTAATTAAACAGAAAGCTTAGCTATTCTGTAAGCGAGAATGCAAATGAATTTGATAAAAGGCGCTTGCAAGGCCTTTCACATATTTATGTTATCAATCAATGTGCAAAACGGTATAAAGTTTGGAAATGCAGGTGCCATGGGCAGGGCAGTATTAAGTTAATATTTGATTTAATTGAAAAGTTAGTTTTAATAATAATTGCCTAAAAATATATGAGTAAAGTACTTAGTTTATGTACACAAAATTTATTTAAATAGATTATGATAAATAGAACTGAGGTTATCTATATCAGTTCTATAATTAATTGCATTAGGGCTTTTTTTGTATTTCAATCATCTCTAAGCATAGACGTTTTTTCAGGTTATTTTCTCTATGTAAGATCTTGGATGTATTGAAGTTAAATTTATGTAGAGATTTATTGGTGTGGTCAGTCAATGCTGTTTTATATTAGCAGGAGATAAATTATTTATTTTAATTAAGTATTTGTGCTGGTTAATTCTGTTCTTTAATAACTGTTTTGTTTGTCCAATGTAGATGGAGTTGCAATTATTACAGTTAATTTGATAAACACGTTTTGATTGCATATTATTTTCGGTACCACAATTAAATACAAAAAAGTGTAATTAACCATTTCGTCGACAGGGCAATCAAACTGTTTGCAAAACAATTTCATAAAAAAATTAGAAATTATTACACATATCTTAAACATAAATAAATATCCAATTTATTTTATTAAAAAACAAATTAAAAACCGAATCAATATAATTAACAATTGCGATAAAATGAATCAATCAATAGATTTACAACCAAATTGCTTAGGCAAATATTTCAATAATTCCAACACGTCTAACCAAAGAAAAATATCTATCTATTAATTATATCCCTAAACTTTCTAAAAAAATTTAAAAAACTTAATAAATACAACTTCATAACAACATTTAACAACCATAACGTCGTAGGTAAAAAGGTTTTCACGAATTTAAAAGATAAGACCCAAAATAATATGCCAACAAAACTTGTTTATCAAATTTACTGTAATAATTGCAACTGGATTTACATAGGACAAACAAAACAGTTATTAAGGAACAGAATTAACCAGCACAAATACTCAATTAAAATTAATAACTTATCTCCTTCTAATAAAAAACTCCATTGACTGACCACGCCAATGAATGTCTACATAAATTTAACGCAATACACCCAAGACCTTACATAGAGAGAATAACCTAAAAAAACGTCTATGCTTGGAGATAATTGAAATACAAAAAAACCCTAATCAATTAATTATAGAACTGATATAGATAACCTCAGTTCTATTTATCATAATTTATTTTGTATACATAAACTAAATACTTTACTCATATATTTCTATGCAATTATTATTAAAAATAAATTTTCAATTAAATCAAATATTAACTTAATACTGTCCTGCCCATGGCACCTGCATTTTCAAACTTTATACAGTTTTGCGCATTGATTGATAACATAAATATGTCAACAGCCTTGCAAGCCCCCTTTATCAAATTCATTTGCATTTCTGCTTTCAGAATAGCTAAGCTTTCCGTTTAATTACTTTCAAGTAGATTATCATGAATAATACCTTACTAGATTTATTATTAATTTAAAAAACTTTTAAAAATGTCTTGAACGAATTTCCAAAAATTGTATTTCTCTAATCACTTAAGTAAACATTTAAAAGAAAACCTAATTTGTTCGCTAATCCTATTTCGCTATTTTTAAAATCTAATACATTTCTAAATTGTAAGGTTTTAATTAAATTACTGAAGAAGCCAACATATTTTGGGAAACGTTTAATTAACAATTTCAAATCTCTTCAACTTTATATTAAAGTTTGTTTTACGACAAAATGATTTTTATTCAGCATTAAAAATCATGCTTATTAAATAACTGTGACTTAATAATCTCCTAAACTACTTAAAATCGCAATGACTTATGCCAGAATGCATTGTAAGTTAAGTACTTCTTACAGGTAAACCAAATTGATATAATGCTAATCTTACATATAAAACCTTCTCACTGCCAGACATAGAACGCACTATCCTGGAACTAAATCCAAAAAGAACGCCAGGATAGAATCTAATCAGTGGCAGAGTACTCCAAGAAATAACACCCAAATACATGAACGCTATAACGTACATTTTTAATGAAATTAAAGTACTATCTCAGCCAGTGAAAAGTGGTTCAAATAATCATGATACCAAAGCCAGGAAAAAATGTAAATAACGTAGAATTGTAACAATAACTCCGATGCACATTTTTAACTAACAAATAGTCTTAATTATACCAAATTTGCATGCCGCCATCTCGCTACATTTTAGCCCGGTATTTTAGTGCACGTTTTCAGTGGGGGTTACATGGTGTGCGGCCCCGTGACGCGTGTCCTCAATGCAGCCGTTTTCCTCACTATTAAAATCTCCAGTCAAAATTTCTGATAACGCGGTGCCCCAAAACTGAATACAAGCACGATCTCCCGGTAGAATAAGGACTTCTTCATGTCCGCCTGCCTGCACCAATAACATTTTCTTCCCGAAGAACTTACCTGGATTGTGCACAAGGCGCTGTTTCCAGTGACGTGCATAACAACCCTTTTCTGAGACCTCGACCTAGCTTGGCACTGATCGTGCGACTTGCTCACCCTATATCTTGCCCTAGTAAATGCTTGGCGCTGATCTGTGACAGGCATCCACCTATAATTCGGTTGAACTTGCCCCCGGCTCACGAAGCGTGCATTCGCCTAGTACCCATCTTCCCCGTAGATTCTCTCAGACCTCCTTTTTGGGATAACTCAAAACCGCCGGTGAAGCTTTAAATTTGGGGCATCAAACACGACGTGAACTATCCGACTTCCTGACGGCACCCCGTATAACTCCGAAATTTCGCTATAAAACGAATTATCGGATCAGCTGTCAGAAACCTAGGTCGCTGCATTACAAAGTATAATATCCTAACCGGAACAGAGGAAAACTCGCCGTTAAAATACAAACACTGGGGCACTCAGATTAACCAATTAATATCAATTTAATTCTTACGCAACACGACCATTATTAGCACAAAATAATTTTTTGTTTGCCTGCGGAACCAGCGACCATTTCTGCGAGATCCATCAAGAAGTCAAACCGTCCACGCCGTCTAGGCGAAGCTAGCGAAACTCCACGAGCCGCTACTAAGAACTGAAGGGTTGTAGCCACTATTAGGCGTTAAAACGTCCGAAAACGGAAATAATTATTGTACATAGCCGACAGTTTTGTTATATTAAGGAACATATTTAATTTTTATTTTTTGTAATACATATGAGGAACAATACCCGTTTATTTTCGACTACTTTACTTTGAATGTGTTAGTAGGCGAGGGCACACGCATAAAAAAGCTACCGGGGCATTGTAACCCCACAGCGGGACGTTACAGAATCATAGAGACCTATAAGTTTACTGCCTGTGGATATCCAAACTTTTCGAAATACTACTGCTACAACGGCTGAAGTCAAGACTGGAGGAAAAAAAGCTTATACCCAATCATCAGTTTGGATTTAGAAACAATCATAGCACCATAGAACAAGTACACAGAATTGTCAAGATAATAAACAACGACTTGGAATCCAAAAGGTATTGCCCTGCGGTATTTCTAGACGTCAAGCAGGCGTTTGATAAAGTTTGGCTAGGTTTATGCCATAAATTCAAAATGGCACTACCTCATCATTTTTACGAAATTTTTAAATCTTACCTAGATTGTAGATGGTTCCTTTGAAACAATAAAGAAGCCGACCTGCGGTTGACTAACTAAAATAATCGATGGTAGTAAAAAATCGCAGATCAACCCCCCTACAGTTTATACACCACGGCAGCTCTGAAAACTCTCTACTTACCGCGATGGCCCTAACTAACTCAAATTTTGGCGGCCTTGGATCGTAGGTTCAAATCATCAGCTGTGTACCCTGGAATGTCTTCAAAAAAGGAAAAGGAAATGGGCGCCAGAAATCAAAAGATTTCAAATAATAAAAGGAAATAAACTGCAAGTGACTAGCGTTTAATTAATAAATAATAAAAATAGTCTTGTAGTGTCAGTAGTAAATAATCAGGATAATTAAAATGCAAATAATGTTATAACAAAATTGTGTACGTAAACTGAAGGTTGCGACACGCATAAAATCAAAAAACCCCTTTCGGGTTATTTTAATAACTTTACCAACAAATCATTCGTGGCGTAAGCTTATCATAGTCATTTAATAAATCCTTTTGTTTAGGCTATTGAAAATAAAAAAGCGTGACTGTACCTTTTACAGAGGGTCAATACACATCAAAATAGCAATTTTTAAATACTGAGCATAATTAACTATAAGCATAAAAATTCAAATGTTAAAAGCAAGAGCATGTATGAAATTGAACATTACATGTTAATAATGGCAAAACGTATGAATTTAAATTCCAAATAATTACTGGTTTAAAATGTATAAAAGTAAAATCCAGGTACTAAAAATACGATAAATCCCGGAATAACACAAACTAACCTCGCTTCTCCAACGCTCATAAACGGCTAACAGGCAAACGCCGGCCGGGGTAGGTACACCCTTCGGTTTAAAATAAGCTGGTCGTAAACTGCTACCACAATGGACGAAATCGCGGTGGATGCAAATTATAGCAAAGGCACCCTCGAACGGCAGCAACTAAGCAGAGCGCAAGCAGGTCTCGAAAATGCGATAAGACTAGCGGCTTGGCCTCCGAGCAAAACTCGTGGTTAAAACTGGTAATAAAGAGCTAAGAAAAAATGTAATTACTATGGATAATAACAAAACAGAAAAGCGCCATCGTACCTGATCATAATCAGCCCTTAGAAATACAAAGCTCATAGAAATCGGTTGAGCGCACGTAATTTGACTTGAACAAACATAATGTAACCACGCCGGTGACGGCGGGCTTAAGATAGCAGGTGCGAGGTACGCACAATTCGTGCCCGAAAGAAGGCTCGCACTCTGATAAGAGATAGCGCGGGTCAGAAAGGGCACCGCGCAAACGAAAGGAACTCGATACAGGTACAAAATAGGCTGCTTTGGAAAATTTACGAATTCGAAATGCAAAGGATATATAATTCAAGTAAAAATATACAGGTTAGGCCTGAAATAATTGGATAACTGGCGAAACAATTAGGCGGAGCCAAAAAATTGTTTCACCTTGTCAAGCAGCGAGATGAGGTATCAGACCTACACCCCGTTACTTCAGAAGTACCCCAGGGCAGTGTGTTATGGTCAGTGCTATACATCTGACATACCTACAACTAATTTAACAACTGTAGCTACATTTTCCGCCGATACGGCCATATTTGCATCGGATACCAACCCTACCATTGCATCTGAGAACTTACAGAACAATCTACGCATGATTGAAGAGTGGCTGAAGGAATGGAGAATGCAGGTAAATAATTTAAAATTTTCACGTGTTACCTTCACTATGAGAAGAGGTACATGCCCAGCAGTATCACTAAATAATGCTGTATTACCACAAACTGATGACATTAAATATCTGGGTATACCTTAACAGAAGGCTTGACATAATCATATATTTGCCAAGAGGAGGCAGCTGAGAACCAAATTTAGCCAGATGTATTAGCTAATTGGCAGAAAGTCTCAATAGAAAATGGAAAATACGATACTTCTTTATAAAGCCATTGTCAAACCCTAATGGACGTATGGCATTCAACTGCGGGGAACACCTCTAATATTGAAATCATACAAAGATTTTAAAATAAAGAAACATGTGAGCAAATGAAAACGAAATCAAGCTTTGAAAAAATGAAGACATGTGCCCTATTACTTATGTTTTTAATTTAAATCTTCATTTAATCTTCAAAGCCAAACTTGATTTCATTTTCGTTTGCTTACATGCACAATGCACCATGGTATATACCTAATCACATAATTCAAAGTGATCTAAATATAGAATCAGTGCGGGAAGAAATACTTTTCTTGTGTCAAATATAAAAACCGCATTTCAGTGCATCCTAACAACCTAGCCACACACCTGATGGAGAAAGAAAATAGAAGACTAAAACGCTTCAAACCCTGGGACTTATCTAGCAGGTTCGATTACATGTATTATTTATACGCATATATCTACTATTGCGGAAAAAATATTTCGCACGGTTTGTTTGCCTTGTGTATGTATGGTTTTATGAAGTGGACTAAAGTCACTGAATTGTCAATTGTACAGCTGGCATTCTGCCATTAAAACTTAAAATACCGAATCACGTTCTAAGCGAGGCCGAAAAAGGATTAGGTATCGCAAAGCTAGAAGACGGATGGTCACTGCAACGTGTAGCAGATGAAGTTGAGTGCGAAAGAAGAACTATTTTTTAACATAACCTGAAAAAGCTAGTAAATCGAGAATAACCCCAAAATGTGAAAAATGACAAGTAGGCAGATCCACGCTAAGCCACTGTGGATAAAGCCAGGTAACTAGATTAAGTATAGTGCGAAATATTTTTTTTTGGCAATACTACGTTGTAAATAACTGTCACAGTAGTTAAATAAATAATTTTAGGGCCAATTTCATAATCAAATTTAAAGCTTCATTTAACTAAAGTGACATTAGAATGCGCACAGTCTCATTTGCTACATTTGTCATTATGCACATTCTAACATTACTTTAGTTAAAATTAGATTTAAAATTGATTATGAAATCGGCCCTTATTATTACACACAACTGTCACATGACACATCCAATGACAACCATGCATTTTTTGAAAATCGACGAATTCCGAACTGGTTCTCCGATAAGCGCCCTAGTGCTGATTATCGACCCTTTAGATGGTGTCAGAATTAGAAATAGAAATTCAAGAAAAAAGCAATTTTAGTTATTGGCATTATCAGATAAATTTTATATCATAATGGGTATACGTGTTTTGTGTAATAATCTTCAAAGTATAAACGTGGGCAACAGACTTACATATAATTTTGGGCGTGCCAAGAGTCATCGTGCTGGTTGCCCTTGGAAAACTGCCCTCGGAATATCCCTCAGGACAGTTTTTATTACAACCAGCACTAGGCCCTTGGCGTCTGCAAAATTATCGGTAAGTGTGTCTCGCTCTTGCTATACTACTAATGATAATTTTACAGACAAGAGAACTTTCAATGGGCTGTTTTCGGTAAGTTCTTAATTTAGTTTAGTAGTTAAGTCTGTATCAAAACATTTACTTATTAACAAGGGAGTTTTGCAGGCTCGTCTTAACGATGTGTCTAGGTAATTTCACACTTTCGTAAAAGCGTCTCAACCTCAAGCCGATCAAGATCATAAGGTATGCGGCTCTGCACGCACACATCTACCACTTAATATAATATCTACTTAATCCTAATATAGCAAGTGCGCATCTAAGCTTATGTATAATAGGAACGGGGATAGTTATTGTTAACATAAATTTATTAATACAACCGACCGGCCAGCGAAGTCGAAAAATAAAACTACCAATAGCAGCGCGACAACTATGTTTACAAAGCTCGGATGGTCGATGCGTTTAGACAATTTTACCCATTCGTCAAAATATCACAACCTCAAGCCGCTCATGATCATATGGTATATCTATCTCTTAGTATACTGACTACTTGATATTGAGATTGTGGTTAATAAAAAAGCATTCTTACCAACTACCCAGATATATGATACATACGCCCTTAAAAGCATGAAGTAAACTACCAATATCAACAGAAATCTGGCTCACTCCTAGATCTATTCAATTAAAGCTTATTCATATTTGAACGTTTCATAAAGATAAGAAATAAAACACACATTCAACATAGGATTATTTTATTTAACGTTCATATACATGTCACAAATTAAATAATAACATGCAATAGTATTTATTTCATATAGCTAGAACATTATATTAGCTCAATTAAAATACAAATTAGATATTCAGGCTGTTTAACAGCCATGTAATAGTTTTACAAGCGTGAGTTCGATATATTTTCAAAATATGGTGGAAAAGCAAGTCGACTCTTAATAAACTCTCTGCAGATACGTTTTACACAATAACATCGTTATTCATACAAATTAAACAAAAGCGTACAGCTAATCTGTAGACACTCTAATAGACTTGTCTATCCGGGACGCTGTTTTGTCTGTCCGGGACGCTGTTTCAGCAGCCAAACCGTAAGAGATAGAGAAAAAAGTTATTAAAGTTATATGTTTGGAATGGTCATGTCAGGTCAGGAACCGAATTTCAGTCACGTGACACTTCCGGTTTTCGAGAAATCACGCTGTTTCAGCAGCCAAACGGAGCTGCGCCCCTCTGCGCCTTAAAACCTCGATCGGTTAGGCAACCACTTTGACAGCTTCCAGAATGTTCGGATGCGGCGTACCACGAACAGAGTGGCTACTAATAGTCGAATCGCAAACCCATATAGATAGTGTTAACAACTGTGACTGTTTTAAAAGATAAGGATATTAAGTATTAACCTTCCAGGTCTGGGTACAGTTTTTATTTAATACGCGTTATATTTGAAAAACGGTCTTTTTTGTTTCTTTAAATGAGACATTTGTCTCACTGGGTTGCTAGTATGCTATAATATTCTTATTAATTTAATAGTTACAACTTCAGCGAAAGCATACAACTATAGACACCCCATACAATACCACCTCTTCTTAAAGCACCATTAGTCTTGTTTGATTCACACAGATGCGTGCATCAAAACCTTTTTGCTTATAATTATTTATGTAATTCAAGTCATAACTGTTCTATCTCATTCAAAGGTCGTGGAAAAGTCAAATTTGCATCTTGCCGTATTTGTTTGCCTCTGTTAATATTGGAAAGGAATTTGTAAGCCTCCCTTAATGACTTTTAAGCGGATGGATACACTTTCTATTAGGACTTAAGCCGACTTAGCGTATTTGGGACTCATGTGTTTATGGATTTCGTTCAATACAATGCCTCATTGAGAGAGCTTAGCATTAATATTTCTTAAAATAAGCATTTATTCCTAAACAACGTGCGACGCTCCGATTGGCTACGCAGGATCGCCTCAGCCAATGGTGCTTGAGCCTTCCCCTCCTTGTTGAATTTACGAGTTCAGCTGATTGTCAATTCAGCTTCAGTTAGATTCAGAATTTCGAGTAAGCAAGTTCAGCTATGCTTTGTGCTGGGTTGCGGTCGGTCTAGCTCCCTGGTAAAGACGTTTCCAGGTTGTTTTGTGTTACGGTTACGCGCAATTCGCTATTTTCGCGTGGCCAATCCAAGCGTGTCACAACAGTTGAAGCTATTGTAAAAAACCATCGGTCCATCAGTGACGTTTGTAATCGTTGTTACTCAATATACTCGTGTTTGTTAAGTCTTGTTTCACTCCAACAAATAACTGAACCCAAGTCAAGGGTTATTAAGTGGCAGTTCCCGGCAATCCCATTGAACCGGAATTCGCAGCGGATTAACTGGGGGCCCCATTCGTGGAAGCCTCTTTTCAAGTTAATCATACAAAAAACAAGTCTAACGTTATATAAATATATCGGAGATATTAATATCTACAACTTATACACCGGAATTAAATGTTCGGTGGAATACCGGCAGCATTGAGGGGGTTTTACAGCTGCCCTCATCAGGTTAGAGTCTGAAAGGTACTATGGCGTTATTAGCGCGAATATACCTGACATGATTCAAACCCACCGGCTAAAACGAAGTGGATGAAATAATCAAACACTGTATATGACCAACTCAGCCACAACGACTCTACATTACTACTATATACCCGTAGGGCGATACAAACCATCTTCGGGGGCAAGCCGAGCCGGTGACCAGCTTGACTCGTTGAATTCAAAGAAGGATACTCATTAGGGGGGCTATAGCCACGTATCAGTATGGTTACCAGAAAATGTATGACAATCCATGATACTAGTATAATAGGCGGATGCTATACCAACTGTGTCATTCACTCTACACCAATACAATATTATGATCTAATTTCATTAACGAACAGAGTGGCTACTAATAGTCGAATCGCAAACCCATATAGATAGTGTTAACAACTGTGACTGTTTTAAAAGATAAGGATATTAAGTATTAATAATTGATAGTGCATACAACACTTAATTTTACATTGTTTGTAAGTATTTATTTTATGAAAAACAACTTTACGATTAACAATCGCTCTATTGTTACATATGAGACACAAAAACGTAATCAACCTAATAGCTACAACTTAAATTTAAAAAAAAACATGTACTGTAGACAGCAAAACTTCGTCTTATTTTTTTATGCTCCGGTGAGTTGATAAAACAGTATGTGAAATACATTCTACTGGTGAATTTATGTATATAATATTCGATGAATTTTGTAGTGTCCACGAGTCAGAGTGTTGCCTCCCCCCTAGGGGATGATGTACCTTTTATCATCTCTAGGAGATAGAGCCACTTTTTTTAATCAGTACACACTTGAGGTTTATCAGATCTAAACGTTTTACTTTCTTGTAAACTATTTTATTACGTAGAGCAACATCCTTATAATCAGTCATAGTAAGTTCATTCTTTACTACAGATGACTGGATTTCCTTAGCTTTTTTCGTAAATTTACCCTCCACATTCACAATGTAGCCTACATTGTGCACCGGTCTCGATGAACTCCCATAGAACTTTTCCTTCGTATTTATCCTTCATCTTCCCAATTATAGATTTTGTTTTAGGTATCCCGAACTGGTTGACTACTGAATAGTTAGAGGTATCGAAAACCTCGTTATAATTTTTGATATATTCTTAAAAATTAGGTGTAAATACTTCTAGCACCATGAATCCGTATCGGTGTAGGCGAAACTGGCGTTTCCACCATATTTGAGTTTAATGAAGTTATAATGAAAATCTTACATAATAAGTTTAGCCAAATCTAAAACACAATATCCTATATCAATAGGTTTATCATATCGGACATGTAATTTCTCCATCTGTATAGCCACTAAATTTTCAGAAAAGATGATAGACCCTTTAAAATTTTATTTACCAATTAACGCTTCTGCCCCCAACCTTCTTTCCAAATTTTCTCAGTGGGTTACTAATTTAATATCTGATCGTGTGTCAACATTTTCCGTCGTTTTACCAAATACAGAATTATTCATTAGCTTATAGAATGATTTTCCAAATTCATTAACCTCTCCGTTTATTTTTACCGTGGTCAAGTCTACATATTTTTTGTATCACTATAATTGATTGAATGATAAAATACGATTAAATTTCCTCAATTTTTAACCGACATTTAATAATTGTTTGACGTTTCTATAGTGCATTACATATTTCTCTTTTGAATTTAAATTAGCTCCAAGTGTAGGAAGCCTGCAATTTGGTGAAACCATTTTTTCAGGCGCAAATGGAAGATCGTTGTGCTGATCATGTCGTGATTTTGGGTAATCTAAATCTACTTTCAACATATATCCTTTGTCAGATATATCTGTAGTTTCCAAAATATTCAATTCTTCAATTTTTCTTTAGACAACCAATTAAAATTTTCTGTAGGTAGAGACATAGATAAAGACGCACAATAAAGATTTATGGCGTCAAGTTGGATAGAAAATATGTCTGTTTATCAGGATTAAAGGTTGACATCTATGGGTTATTGGCTTCAACCACTCGTTTACTATACTGGCATAAATTCCCACGAATACCCCTTTTAAAGAAGTGCACCAGGTCTATATCAGATAGTAAATTCAGTTCAATTCCAGTATATTTTAACATCGTATCCCAACTTAAACCTGATGCGGTAAAAAATGACATGAATCTAATTTATATGCCTTCATACAAACATTCCTAAGGTTTTCGAAAACATCGGCCAACAATAAAACGTCGGACTTCAGGTAAATACCTGAATGCCCCCCAGGGTTTTGCAGCCAAAAACCTGCAACACCTTTTGCGCACGCCGATTTTCCGCTTCCGATATGTGAGTGTTGGTTAAATAATTATAAAATTGTTCGCGTGAGGGTAACACCCCATCGTCTAATTTTGAAAAATCATTGATATATATATAAGGAAACAAGCCTTTCTGTCTAATTAAATTAAACTTTTTCTCCTCAATAAAACTTGTTTTTTAGCATATATGACTCTAAACAAACACTAAACACTTTTAATTTAAATATTTAATGAAAATATCTCAGGTTTTAAATACAATTCGTGAAAATAATAACAAAAAATTACGTGATAACTCTAAAACTAATTAAAATAAAACCGACGCGGAGACGCGACACTTTCTCTTTTCGATTCCCGGTCACAAGTGTGTGTGTCTTAAACTCGACTACCCTCACGCACTTTTGCTAATTGGGGTGTCTCACGTCCGAGGGCGTGAGAAGGCTGTTCTGCATATGGGCATACAAATAGTCTGCTACAGTCTCCCCCTCCTGACGTAGTAAACGTCTCGTAGTACGTCAGGTTCTTTCTGTTGGGATGCATTCTTTCGGAGGCGTCCTCGTTTTCTCTTTGGAACCATTACCAGCGGGGCGGCCCAAGGAGATTCGCATTTTTCTATTACATCATCTGCCCACATCTGATCCAGTTCCTTCTTGAGGAGTTCCTTTTTTGCGGGATTCAGGTTATACGCGGGCACTGCTACAGGTTGATGATCACCACTGTCGATTGAATGCTCTGCATAAGGAGGAGGGCCTCCCCCTGGCCGAAACGTCCCTTCATCTTCTCGAAGTTCGACCTCAGTGACACTGACACAGTGCACGAAAGTGGTCTCATTCTGGGTGGAAGTTTCGTCTTCTGCATATTGGAACTGCTGATCCGGTTGATCGGCGAAGTACCAACTGTGTTTACCATGATTTATCACGATGGCAGCAGCTTGCAGAAAATCTATACCTAGAAGCGTGCGGTTCGTCTCTAAGCGGGGTAGCATTATTAAGGATGTTTGCACGGTATGATCCTTAATATAAATTGGCACCTTGGCAATCAGCATATCCTCTTGCCGCGCTATTCCGTCGGCAAACGCGAGTGTCCTTCTTTCAGCCGTCATAGGGTAATCCAGTGTCTGCAGGTATTCTAACACCCGATGTCCTCCGATACTAGCTTGGGCTCCGGAGTCAGCGTACGCCACACCTGTTCGTCCAAAAAGCTCTAAAGGTAGCAATGGCCTTGCGCATCCATTTTCAGTGGTAGTCCCCATCACTGCTGTGTAATTCAGGGTCGTCGTTGTAAGGTTTATGGCCCTTTTTGACGTCGAAGCTCCGTTGCACGTAGTACAATTGGAGCGCATTATTCCAGGAGCACCGCAACCGTAACATCTTATTGCCGATGTGCTTGGACTTGTTTTGTCTAGCGCCGATCGCTTTGTATCTTTTCGCATTTCCTTCTGACATTCTTCGATTGTGTGGCCGACATTTCTACAGAAAACACAACGCGGGCGATCTTTTGTCTGACGCATAGCTTCCTGTGTGGACGTAACCCTTTTTGCATCAGCTTCTTGTATGGTGCGTTCAGACTCGCGAGCTAAAGTGAGAAGCTCGTCAAAGGTCTTCGCATCTTCGCGTTTGACCCTTTTCCGGATTCTGCGGTGAAGTAGCCCATAGATCATGTCCAGTTGAATGCTTACAGTAGGCGCTTCCTTCAATTGTGAAAACATGGCTCTTGCGCGACTGACAAAAATATCTGTGGACGTTTTATCGTCTTGTTCGTTGGCAAATAAATCCCGATATATCTGATATGCTGGTTTTCGCGGTCCATAAGAATTTTCTAACGCTGTAGTGGCTTCTTCCCATGTTTTAATCGACGATTTTATACCTTGCCACCATGTAGCAGCTTCGCTCGTTAAAAGCATCGTTAGCCCGCGCAATGCGTTTTCTTCGGACACGTCCACACATTCTTTATATGTGTTCACAGCATCTATAAACGCAGCTACATCGTCGCCTGCAGTTCCAGAAAACCTAGATAAGCATTTTGCAAAGCTTCCTTTTGATGTAGTTACTGTGGATTCTGGAGTAGCTGATTGCGTTCGTAAATGTTGCACATCTAATTGAATTTGTTGTAATTGTTCGTTAACTTTTGTTTGTACACCGGCAAGCAGTTGTTGTAATTGTTCCGTAGTCATTTGAACCACCGTGGAACTCATATCTCCGGCCGAAGAAACGAACGCAACTTGAGATTTATGTGTTCTATCAAGATTTTTATACTGCAGTCGTTTACTGCGGCGAACACTTCCTGCCATTCACAGAAAAGTTCGTAAATAATCTTACGTTAATGTCTATAAACAAAGTTAATAGTGCTTAAAATCAACGTAATTAATAAACAAAGACGCGACACTGTGTCAATTGTCTTTGTGTATTTGTCAATATCACAGCAATAATATACCGCGAACGCAGACGCGGCGTGATTGTCGAAATGTCTGTATAATGTTGCTTTGGCGTATATAGTTAATTAATAAGCAAAGACGCGACACTGTGTCAATTGTCTTTGTGCATTTGTCACTATCACAACGGTGAACGCAGACGTGACCTGCTTGTCGAAATGTCTGTAGAATGTTCCTTTGGCGTATATAGTTAATTAATAAGCAAAGACGCGACACTGTGTCAATTGTCTTTGTGCATTTGTCTATATCACAACAATAATTACATACACGGCGAACGCAGACGCGACCTAATTGTCGAAATGTCTGTACAATGTTCGTTTTGCGTATATAGTAGCACTTGTTTACAGTTTACAACCACCGAATAGTAAACAAACCCGGGAGTTTGACTTACCCTTAAATTCCGGGTTACTCGCGGTCAAGTTCACAACCTTTTTCGTGAACAATGGCACAATGCGGCGGCAGTTCCACTGTAGCGGGAATGGGATGACGTGTTCCTTGTCTAACAGTAGCTAGCAGCTCACTGGGGTTGAAAATGAAAGCAGTTTGCTTTTGCGCAACCGTGGCTGAGCAACGCTCGGGGCTAATGGACGACGTTCGCTGGTTATACAAAGGGATGCGGCAGTTGATGTGGCCTTAGGCGTTTGCGAATTGGCCAAAATGGCTAAGCGTCGCACTTCCAATTCACACACCACCTTCCTTGTATGATATATGCACTACGAAAGTCACCTTTAGCACTAATTTTAATTGCTGTTCTTGTTTATTTGTTTTAATTGCTTTTTGAGTTTGATTTTTATAGTATTTTTGTAAATTAACACGGCTTTACGTTGGGCACCAGTTTAGCATATATGACTCTAAACAAACACTAAACACTTTTAATTTAAATATTTAATGAAAATATCTCAGGTTTTAAATACAATTCGTGAAATAATAACAAAAAATTACGTGATAACTCTAAAACTAATTAAAATAAAACCGACGCGGAGACGCGACACTTTCTCTTTTCGATTCCCGGTCACAAGTGTGTGTGTCTTAAACTCGACTACCCTCACGCACTTTTGCTAATTGGGGTGTCTCACGTCCGAGGGCGTGAGAAGGCTGTTCTGCATATGGGCATGCAAATAGTCTGCTACAGTTTTAATTTTTACACACTGCTCATCACCTAATTTTTCCACCAATTTGGCTAACTCCGTAGGCATAAATCTAAAGGAATCTAAAAATCTAGTTTTAATGTAATTATCAACAAAACTCTTTTCGAAACCTTTATTTTATCAACAAGTAAATCTTTTGTGATTGATATATACTTCTCTTTGTTTTCAGCTATCACGTCAATTTCTTTTTCATCTACACATAAAGCTTTTACGAATGGTGGGCATTGTAATTAGATAGGTTTTGAAAGAATACCAGGATATGATGTGGAAGTTTATAATTTAAATTACAAGTAACATGTGCATCTTTAAAAGATTTTTCACATATGTGGCAATATACGATTATCTTATGGCCCACCAACTCTAATTTCATCAATTTATTCATATGCATCACATATTTTAGATGCTCATGGTAAACTCGTCTAATAGCAGCCACCAATCGCTGACAAAATACTCCAACACAATCAGAACCTCGATTAAATTCTAATTTAGATAGAGAATCATAGTAAGAACATTTTATATAGTACGCGAAACTGTAGGGTATATGAATTTTGGTTTTTGCTGTGTACGAAGTACTATCATTTTGCTGACAGTGGTCTATAGGTACCAACATCGCTTTAAAGTACCCGTAGATAGAGAACGGATGCTTCAGTTGCTTTTCAAAAGCTTCAAATTTTAAAATATTTTGCGGTACCGTATTTCCAAATTTATCAACTCGAGGTTCCGTTGTTGGTAGCACTACCTGAACACGTCCACAATCATTTCCTTGTTGTATAGATAACAGCTCCCGACTCAAGAAATTTATTAAGCAGCTATGGCACAAGAACTTCAGACTATTCCTCTTAAGCAACTGACTCCTAACAAGTCTTGACAAATTCTTAATGAGACAGTAGTGCCATAGCCCATCATCATTATCAACTAACAGTAGATTGATGTGAGTATTCCTACTCGTTTTAGTGAAATTGAGCTGTGCGACGACTTCAAAACTCATTTTTCCACCCTTGTAAACTAAATTTAGGCCGTAGACATTTACGGAAATATCATTTAGCTCTACAAATTTATTGATATCCTTCAGTTTAACCAAAAACTCGATACCAACAAAATTAAGATCGTTTTCATGCATCACATATTTAAATACACGTTGAGGGTTTTGATCGACCGGATGCAGGGCTGCCAGGATGCTCCACATGAAACACTTAGGTACTATCAAAGTTCTTTACATTAATTACACCATTTTTACGTTGCATAGATGATGTAGTGGTATGTAAAAGGAGGCTTTCAGTGGATTATATTTGTTGATATTAACCTCTAAAAATTGTAGTTTTTCTAGAGCCCAACCACTCTCCCTCTCTTGAAACTCGCTGATTTTATTATCAATCTCATACACAAAAGACTCATACATTTATACCAGATCTGCTGACTCATCACAAATTGTATACTTGCTGTTAAACGATTTAACCTCTGTAAGAAGCTTAGATTCTAATACAAAGACTCCGAACAACTCCATATTAATCTTTATGGTGGTATTCTTCTGCCAAGTTGTAAGAACCAGATCAATAACTTGCTGTTTTGATTTTTATATTCCTTTAACACTCACATACACCTTATGATCGTCTGCATTTGTATTGTTAACGCTGGCAGGGCCGGACGTCGGCTGGCTACCAGCTTATCCAAATATAGATCGACCTAAAAGTTACACTTACAATCTCCCATCTGAAACGTCACACACAAAACCAAAAAAAGAGATGGAAATAAGTCTCAAAAACATGATTTTTAGGTCCAAAATCAATAGTTTTTATAATTATTAAAAAAAGTCATAATTAAACAAATTCTAGGCAAAAACTTTCTGTTGTAATATTTACAGAACCAAATCATTTTACCCGTTAGGGAAGAATTGATATTTTGAAGCAAAAACCTAACTTTTAGGTACATAGTATAAAAACTAATAGAACAAATTCACGTGTGCTCCCATTTTTCATCGGAAACACCGTTTGTTATCATAAAATATGATGAAATTAGCGGAATAAAAGGCAAAATAAGTTATATTAGTAATGTTTATTATAGCTCTTTTCCTCCCAGTACAAAGGTATCCTGCTTAGGAGGCAAAAGGAGAGATCGGATAGAATACAGATTACGTTTACAATTATGTTTCAGCTTAGATAAAAATACTTGTGGTCTATATGGTCTATTTTAACAATAAAAAACTTAACCTCAGGGACATCCTGTTGAATTAGTGCAGGCTGTAGCGTTGTAACAGTTGGTTGAGTTAGTGCATGTAATGGCTACGAAACAGTCGGTTGAATTTGTACAAGTCAAGGCTTTATTACATTTTGTAGAACCAGTACATGTTAGTGCATTTGGACAATTTTGAGAACTGGTACACGCCGTTAGTGCATTTGGACAGTTTCCACAATTAGTGCATGCTGTTATACAACTAGTACAATCAGCATCAGCACCCCCAGTGCATTGGCAATAATACTCGGTACACAAACACATAACTATAACTGCTATTAGTAACCAGTTTGTTGTCAAAGCACACGTTTTGAATGCCATAGTTTTTCTATATTATCGTTATTTATCTCGCTGTTTACTTCGGTCGACTACTGAATTCAGGACTGCGCCCTACTATATATGTATACTATACACCGACGTCATAATGTCTTCGGAATTCTTTCCATTATCTTATTTGCATAATAGTTACAATAACATGTTGTTGTATTAGTTTATTTCCATTATTGTATAATAATAAAACTATTGCTCAAAAGAGAAAGCTTAATGAAGTTTACATAAACCATAAAATTTAAACCTTGACATTTTACACGTCCCAGTAAAACCAACAAAATTCGAAATAATTTTCCGGAACTCGACAGAGCAAATAAGCAAACCATTAAAGTTTCTAAGCAAAATTTTATTATAATAGGAATGTTTAATGACGTTTACCTAAAGCATAATATCCAGCAACTGCAACACTATAATTCTAAGTTCAAAATGCGTTTTTTTAAATATCTGGAAAACGAGGAGCAGATAATTTAACATAACGAATTTACTATGCAAATTCCTATGGTGCGTAGCACAAGTCAACGCCTGGTATATCAGCTTATTTTATTAATTCCACTGGAGAACTCTCCGACCCTAGAGATTTATTAGATTTTAAAGCGTTTTCTGCATCGTTGACGTCTACTAAGTATGCTCTGTTCGGCTTTTTAAGACTATTTCCTTTTTCGGTGAACAATTCTTGAAAACACCTTGCCATTCCATTAATCCAATAGGTAATAGTTATTTATGGTACAAATGTGTTACATTACAAATAATCCACGAGAGAAAAGTTGTGTCCTCGAGGTCTTCCAACTCAATAAATATTAAAAAACGTAAATTTTGTATTTACGGTGGTGAAAAGTCAAAGTGAGAAATTAATTGAGAGTGAGCTAAAGTAGTTATACGCCACGAAGGTGAGTTAAGTACTTATAAGTCACGTGTGGGTTGTGTTTTATAACCCACGGTGTTAAGGATCAAAAGGCAACGTGTTGTTCTATTGAGTTTTGGATAAAACGTTATTGCTCAAGTTTATAGTTGTTCTTAGATATTTTATGGTTCGATATAATTGCATTAGTCGCCCACATTCTATTTTACCACGAAGGACCTCTTGGGTGGCCTGCTTGTTTATGCTAAGACATCGTCGTCTAATGTCTTCGTTTTGTTTCTGTAGCCAGGTTAAATACATTTCTTTCCATTTAGTTTTTTTCTATTTCCTTATTTTTATTTTAATATTTTATTTATTTAAGCTGAGACCAACAGTTACATCTAACCAATTACAGATCACAGCATGTGTATATTGTATGTAGCATGTGTTGTGTGTGGTCAGGTTACTCTTTCCCATTGACTAGTCTTCCGAGAAGAGCGCCGTTAATTCTATCCCAACGGCGAATGGTGACCGAGCCCGATACCGATTCAATGGACTGCGGAAAAAACCCGCCTACCTATGGATTCGAACCAAGGACTCGCTTGTTGCAAGCCTGATGCCCTTGCCACTGCGCCACGCGGTAATCCTTAGCCTACTAATAAGGCATTGTGGATATTTGATATATGCCCAATGCTTCTTCTGCAGCTGAATTACGTAATGCAGTGTTTTATGTCTGAATATTCGGCTTCTGTAGAACGGTAAATTATGGCCAGTTTACTCTTTTTTTTATTCAGCTATACTATACTCTCATTTTCAGGCTTAAAAAGTTAGATTTTTGTTCTGTAATAGGGACATCATACCTTTGCTCTTGATGCGTGCCGTGATTGGTGGAATTTTGGAAATGATAAAGTAATGCTTGGTTCTGCAATAGGCTCCTCTCATAGCTCTAATCTCTTGTATTTGGCTTTACTATCAGGTAATCGATAATGGCGTCTAAATTCCCAATTTCTAATATATTTTTTATAGTTCCATGTATTATAATCGAAACACCAGCTTTAGCTCTTTTACTTTTTCTACACCACTGTTAAAAAGTTATAGTCTTGCGTGTTTTCACACCCTCTTCCTTTCCGTTCTGTTTCAGACAGTACTGCTATCTTTATACTTCTATTTCATACTTCTCTTAATATCCGTTGCTGCTTATTTTGTATGTCCTGCAGGTTCCAAATACCAAGATTGCAAGTCTATTTTCCTTTCATTTCGTCTTCAGTTTTGACAGTTCAAGTTCCAAGGCAAACAATAAAATTGGTTAAAATAAAACACTGCTGGAGCCTGTAGTTTGAAAATATCACAATTCGTTAAAACCCCTCACCAAGCCCAAAACTTCAACTCCCATTCTGGAGAAAATAGGTATCTCCTTCGTCTGACACCTATCCTTTACTTATCTGGCATGGGAGTCTCTAAAGAAAGTTTATGCTTCTGATAGCATAGCCCAAAGAATCCTCGATGAACGCAAGCTCCATCACCCGGTAAAAAATACTTTCGTCAATATGGAAACGCCAGCGAGGAGTGCTACTTATATTTTTTTGAGTTATTTATAATATTTTTACAAAATAAATCGATTTTATTAAATCCGATGAAGAAGGATACCACAATATTAACGATTCGGAACCTAAATGGTCTGCTACGCATAGTATGTCCTAGCAATGGCGATAAAACTAATTCTGCTGTAAATATAATAATCAAACAATTGTTTTATGTTTTTTATTTGTATACTCAACCTGTCTAGAGGAACCTGCCGTTGGTCATAAGAAAAGATAAAAATAATTCTATTTATATTTTTATGAAATCCAGGAGATAAAATATAAGGATTTTGATGATGTAGACTAAAACAAGGAAATCATAGTTTATATGTTATTGCCTGTTTTATAACAAAAAAGCAAAATATTATTAAAGCAGCTGCATGTGAAAGGAAAATGAATGATTCTCTTAAGACTCTTTGAGAGTACCGTTTACATAATTACGTATCTATCAATATTTCCTACTGCTAAAGATATAAATATGACGTGGTGATAATATCGGTTAGATAATAAAAAAAAATATGTAATATTATGATAATTTACTGGCGATGATTGCTTAAGGGTTGATTTGAAATATTAAAGCAAAACGACCCATGAATAAGTTCTGAGAAAAGCAAGAAACAAGAGAGGAATTTAACTAAAGGTCGCACACCAAGGATTTAATTTCGCAGATGACTGTAATTATGATATTAGTAGATATAACTTACGTAATTTAAGATCTTTATGGACACCTAAAAGAATGGAAACATTATTTCTGTGGAAAGTGAACTTACAAAAAATATATTTAATTATCCATTTTGTCCTGAAAAGTAGTAGTAATTTTTCAATTAGGGACTAACCTTTTTAAATATTTCAACAAAAGTAAAGTTGCTTATAATTTAAAAATTTACAGTTTCTTTATTAAAGACAAATGACACAATTAAATGTATAATTACAGGATAGTAAAGATAATCAAAAACCATTTATTCATTTTAATAACAGCTTTCTTTAGTGTGGAAAACATTTTTTTTAAATAGCCAGTACCTCGTTAAACGATAATTTTCCAAATAGTATTCATACAATTTTTGTCTTATTTTGTTTTATTAAACAACCGTTTATTAAAACGACTTCTTTTTGAAGGTTGAAAATCTAATGTTAGCATCACGGTATCCAGAATGTGCAATGTCAATGTTATTCCCTGGGAAGTAATGATTTAATCTTCAGTTTTGATCTCACCTTAAAACACAATGTTTATTAGCGTTATAAATACAGTTGTTTGTATGAAATTCAAATAACAAACTTGTCGCTTCACTAAAAATACTATTTCAATGTATAAATGATAATTATATCATGTATGGTATCTTGCAAAGCATAAAACACGTCATTACCTACATAATTTTTCCATTACAAACTACAATACCTGACTACTACTAAAACAACCTGCATTTACTAAATAAAAACGAAAATTCTGAGATAAATGCAGCAATATAACTACGATGCTATTAGATTTCAAAGATTCATACGTCAAATTAGGAGAAAAAAACGAGCATGTTTCAGGCTTTGTAAAATAAAGTTTATTGAGACAAAATAACACACATAATTGAGATTCAATGAATAGAAACGAAAGGGGTCAGAGGGTGGCGTTTCGTACTAGAATTTTTTCAAACTATAACTTGAGATATTAAAACTACTCAGTAAGAATTGTTAGCCATTACTAAAATGAGAGTAAAAACAAACAACCACTAAAGTTTTAATCGCAGTTGAATAATTTAACACGATACGACGACGGTCTCACTTGCGTAAGGCGTGGCCGCGGTTAATAATGGCGTTTTTAGGGCCATTCACCTTCTAGCTCAGCAGTAAAGAGTGTCCACGAAGGACGAAGATTGGAGCTCCTGTAGAAAGCCAAAGAGTGGTTGTTTAAAAGTGTGTTGATATTCTACAAACTAAATTAACTGTGTACAGGTTTATATATACAGAAAAATAAGAAAAATGTATAGCGCGGTTGCGTTCGGCGGCCGGCTTGAGAGCGGTATCTCGAGGGGACAGACGCTGGACTGGTGATGCGTTTCCGGCGGCAAGTTGAGATTCGTGATGGCGGAGATCGACCTGGGAGTAGGAAACGTCGGCAAGGACTTCTTGAACCTGATGCTCACGTCCTGGGGAAGCCCTTTGCAGGCGACGGCTGTCTTCACTTACTGGGTGACCTGGGGCATGATACACCTCGGCGGCATGCAGGGGATGAGGTGAAGGCTTGAGGCATCAGTGCTGCGGACAGGTGAACATTCAGTGAAGTAGTGCGGAGCCAGGGCGTCGATCACTGGGGGCGCGAGCGCAGACAAAGTTCTCTTCGTGGCGCGGGGTTCCTGGGTTCCTATGCGGACCTGGTGGGGAACGCTAAGCCGGACGGATGGCAGATGGCAGAGACCCCCTCTGATCAGCTAGCATTTGGAGCAGACCGGGAGCTTGGGGCGTCTGGCGTCGAAGCCGGACGTCGGCTGCTCGTTGTGCGCGCACGAAAGCTGGAAGCTGTTGGTTGGCGTTAAGGGTTGGCGCTTGGGGCGCGAGCTCTAGGTGGTGCCGTGTGCAGAGCCGGACGTGGCGGTCCGTGCTCCATATTCTTGGCGAGGACTAGGGAGAGACAGCAGGCAGAGTCGAACGCCGAGGGTCCGGGCTCCATTCCTCGGTGAGCTGGGATGTGACGACTTTTGCGTTGGCTGGGGGCTTCTGTGCCGGCTAGATTCTCTAGTTCGCACCAGAAGGTGCGAGTCAGAGCCAGTTGGATTATCCTCTCTGAAAATGGTCCCGGCTTATAAACGGATGCGGGGCTTTGTTTGCAGTTTCTTCTGCTCCTATTGATCGCCGTAGTGGGGAATACTCTTGTAGTTTCTTCCGCTTTCTTCTTATCGCGCCTTTATCTCATCCGCGTTTTTAATTAGCGAGCTCTTTCCAATAGCATTGGTTTCTTAGCGACCAGACGCACATTTTGATATCCCATTCGGGCTGGTTTGGTTGAATTTTCCCCGTGTATGTTTGCGAATTTCGCTTGGCTCGGTGTTATAATTGCCAAATTTTTAACGTTGCGCTCGGCGGTCGTTTCCGGTTTATAAGAATAAATGGCCTTATAAAATTCCTAGTTTAATTGCTCATCTTTTGATACTAGACACATAGGTGGTGCTAGTTGCTTCCTTTGTAATTAAACTTATTCCGGTATGAAAGGCGAAAACGTGCGTTATTTGGCCTCCCAGACCATGTGGGCAAATTTAATTTTTATTGTTTGTTATTCTTGCCGGCCCTAGCAGCGAATCCGCATTTTGAACGCATTTGAGCTTCTGGGCTCGGTGTTGTTTTGGACCTAACGGTTGGTTTCTCCTCACGGGCTCCGCGAGACGATTCGTTTCAGCCAAGGGCGTGCGTGTGCTCAATGGCTCGCAAATTTCTCTTCCGGTGGATGCTAAACATGAGTATGTTCATTAGCGCGATGTATTTGGTTTTGCATTTTTCTTGGCGTTAAGCAGATTCTTAGTTTTGGTCCATGGTCTCCCGTCCTCGGGCCAGCATCTGCGGCGCAGGATTTCGCATATGCTCCCTTATTTTTGTTATCTTCGTCCGGTACGTGTCTTTCGTAAAAAATCTTCGCAGCCTAGTTCAATAAGTTTTATGGCCGTTTTCCTAAAAATTCTCCGAATTATGCGCGTTGGCCGAGGCGGTTGTTGGCAGCTGCAGATTAACGCGTGCTTGCTTTGGCCAATTAAGACGGGCTTGAATTTAGCGGTGTCTGCTCCATGAAAAATTAAAGAGGGATAGAGAGCTGTAACTGACACAAGAGAGGAGAAAAACTTTTTTTTTAAATGGGCCGGGATTTGACGAATGGAAATAATGCACGGTCAATGATCAAATGTCAGGATCATATCAAATTTATTAGGAAAGTCGTAGATGTCGAAACGCTTTTTTATATTTTGAGCAAATCGATAGAGTATACAGACACTGCGAACTTTAAATCATTCAAATTGGCTGATTTCTAAAGTTATTTGAATTCATAACAAACAGGTACTGAATAAAATTCAAAGTTAATTTAAACTTTACCTAACGTGAACAAAACTCTTTTCCTGCCTGGAATATTTAATAAATTGCATTACTAACCCCTTAAAATAATAATTTTATGAGGGCTCTTCTGTTAAATGTTAGTTATAACAAATACACACTTTTAAAGAAAATTACTTAGCAATAATGGATTAGCTGACTCTTGAAAACCGCTTCTTGAAACAGGCAATAACCTCTGTTTTTACTTCCCTGGTCTAAAAGGCGAAGAAAGTATTGTGATCGCAAAAACATTACCTTCCGAAATCTCTGCAAATCTTCAAGTTTCAGGGTCCCTAAATAACCAAAAACCGGTTGTCTGAAGGCCGTCTGTCTGTCTATCTATCTGTCTGTCTATCTATCTGTCTGTCGGTGGTATAACTCTAAAACTGTTTGTTGGAAGAAGACGAAATTTTGTAAACACATTATGTATCTACTTGGCATGGAACCGAGAAAATTTCAGACAAATGTATACAGGGTGAGCACCTTAATAAAATAAAATTTTCCTTATTTTTTGTTTTAAATGTAGCCGCATCGCAGAAATACGGAGAGTTCCGGTGACTTAGGCTAAGGTCACTAAATACATAAAGGTACTGCCATTCCATTCCAAGATTTGGTTCCCCCAAATTAAAAAGGACAGAGCATTGTAAGAAAGTGAGAGTGAGAGTGAGTCACTAATAACAGGAACCCCAAATTAAAAGAGACAAAAGATATATGTTTGCACAGTTGGCGGTACCTTTATGATTTAGTAACCTTAACTCAGGCATCAAAAACCCGCTGCACTCGTGGATTACCGCTGAACTATTGTATAGCAGACTTGATCTCATTTGAATTACTAAATGTGTCCGTTTATAGTTTCAGTATTATTAGAAACGTTAAAATATTTTTACCCTTAGTTGCATTTTATTTTTCAAAATATTTTGTGTCACAACTTCCACTTACAAGGAAAGTTCTGAGTAAGGTAGGTTACATATTTTTAAGAAGTTCGTCACACATCCGCTGAAATTCGACATCAGGAAATCTTTTACCAGCTATCCTTTTTAGAAATATAAGTGAATCGCTTCGTACAACATCTGGACCGTATGGAGGATGAGCCACCAGCTGGTGGTCTTGAGATTAGTGTAAGAAATATTTCTCTGCATATACTTTAACCTCAAAACCTTGAAAGTTATAACTGATAAATTCTTACATATATATACTTAACCAATAAAATTACTGTATTTTGGCCACGTGCATAATTTAGACCAAGCTGCACACACTTAAGATACAAAGATACTACGGTCAATTAGCAATTACCGTGGCAACGACTACCATAAATCAAATTTTATAATGAAATAGTAACATGTGGAATTACACATGTAACTGTCGAATTTAATTATCAGCTTCATAAAACAAACAGCTTGCAAAATGAGTTCCAAACAAACGTTTCGGTATGAATTTACAGAAAAAATGAATAATTATTTGATTTAAATTTGACTTATCTGATCGAATTTACATCGAGTTGTGATAAATTCTTACAAATTTGTTTGACAATGTACCCTCAAGTGTGTTGTTTAGTAACTGCCCGATCCGTTAGGCTACTGACAAGACAGCCTTCGTAGTGGCAATACTTTCTTACCGCTGAAGTGGGAAATGGGAAAGTAACCCCACAATACAATTGTCCCAGAACCATACGCTTTTATTCCGGAAAAAGACAAACAAGTTGAATATTGGCATGGGCGTAGATTACGGGTTTCTAAATAAGATGTCAAACGTCCCCTTCGATAGGTGGTGTGCTTAAAGTTTGACAACACACGAAAAAATTAAGGAAATGGTTTTTCCTAATGACTTTATGGCAAAAATACTTGTATACTTGTTTAATCATTGAGAAATACTCTACAAGAAAGGTTTTTGCGTAATCAGGCTTTGAAGCTGTAACCCAACGTATTTATTGAAAGGAAAGTACTTTCTTTTTTACCACCTTCGAATTTGAGTAGGAGCCATGCTTTCTTCTTCTTTTCCATCTTAATTTAGGCCTATATGTTATTTCGATCATTATCTTGTAATGTGGATTATCAGCTTTCTTTCCATTTTTTATGCGGTTTGTTTTTTGATAGAGTCTTCATTTTTCATCGCGTGTAACGCAAAACAGCCTTGTCTTCGCTTCTCATCCATCTCAGAATGTCTTGAGTTCGGCAATTCACTCTATATCTCAATGTCTTACCAGTAATTGTATGTAATGTTCTCATTTTCTAACATTCGGTAGGTTTTAGAGTTGTGCGCAAATTTCCGTTGCATATGTCAGTGCGACCCGTATTCATGATTTGTATATTTGCACGTTACTCTCATAATTAGTGTAGCTAGGCGGGTTTATGCCTCACTTTTGACCTTAAAGTCTCTCAAGATCACTTTGTGCGATCATTGATCTCAAGGTCATGTGGTACTTCCGGTTCACACTATGAATTTTGAAGCTAAAAATCTAATTTTGAAATTTGTTTTCCAAAAAATTGCAAAAACAAGATTTCCACGACGAGTTTTGGGGATAAATTTCTAATTTTGAAGATTCCCACGATGAATTTAAGAGCTAGTAGTCTAATTTTGAAATTTTTACAAGATTTCCTTTCGCTTATTGAAAATTTCCCAGGCTCAACCGGATATGAGTCATTGTCTGGGAATGTCAGACTTGTCGAGACCTGCAGATGTGGGTTTGAGACCGGATGTTATTGTCTGGACATTTGCTGAATGCGCCTAAAATAATTGTATGGAGTCATTGTTTGAGAAATGCGCAAGGTTGCTAAAAATACACCGGATGTTATTGTTTGGGGTTCAAACCTGTCCATACTTGTTTAAACGGATGTGATTGTTTCAAAATGTGCAAGGTTGGTAAAAATAATTGTATGAAGTGATTGTTTGAAAATTTGCACGACTGCTAAAAAATAATTGTATGGAATCCTTGTCTGGAAATGTTGGCTGAATGTAGTTAGTGACCCCCATTATCAACGTCTGGTGAATTTGCTACAATGAATAAATAAACCACTAGCCAACCTGACAGGTTCCTGTAACCGGTTTTATAAGCACAACAGTGTAATAAAACGACAACTGTAAATGTAGTTGTATTTATTTGTCTGACTGCACATATATACAATTATAACAAATATATTATGCATCAGCCAATTATTGCGCTAGAGATGATGTTGTCATCTCTCTCTGACAATTTTCGTGCTGCTTCCACACTTGCAACCCGAGATGATATAATAGCGACGTCCTCCTAATTGTTGTACGTCTACGTCTGCTAGGCAATCGTAGCGTGCCGGTAGAATGAATCGGAGGTTCTTCAATTCTACTGCCACTTTATTGCCGTATTTAGTGGACCACCGATACACATTTATTATTAGGTATTTTTCGTCAACCTTCAAATCTCGTACATTTTCCCACTCTTTAACCTCATTTAAGTTTCAAAGTTTCTGATTGAAATTTGCCATGTTATGGAGAGAGAGAGCGCGTACAAGAGAATGATAGAAATGCTGCAACACACCAGGTTTATATAGCACCGATGAAAATTAAGTGATGAGTTATTACAGCATGTGGTGATTTAGACAATATCTACAACTTATACACCGGAATGAAATGTTTGGTGGAATACCGGCAGCACTAAGGGGGTTTTACAGCTGCCCTTCTAAGCTTAGAGTCTGAAAAGTGCTACGGTGTTATTAGCGCAAATATACCTGACATGATTCAAAACCACCGCCTGAAACGAAGTGGATGAGATAACCAAACACTGTATATGACCAACTCAGCCACAACTCTTCTACATTACTACTATATACCCGTAGGGTGATACAAACCGTCTTCAAAGAAGGATACTCATTACATGGGCTATAGCCACGTATCAGTATGGTTACCAGAAAATGTATGACAATCCATGATACTAGTATAATAGGCGGATGCTATACCAACTGTCATTCACTCTACACCAATACAATATTATGATCTAATTTAATTAAGATGTTTCCAAATTAAAAGAATTTAAAGTTTGCGTTGCTGACGGAATTAGTGGATTCCGGAAGAAAACAAAATATGCCAATTAGGGATACTTTTTTTAGTATTTAGAATCTATTTTTAGAATTAGTTTAGTGATTAGTGTTAACTTAATTTGTTTAGTGTTCATTCTTATGTAAGTTGAATTTTTATTAGTTTATAAGTAATTAACATTAAACAATTCAAATTTTATTCCAATTTTACTATTAGTGTATTGTATTTTTAAATAAATCATTAATATTTTGTGACAGCATTATTTTTAGTACCCACTGTATAATCACCTAAATTCTCAATAAGAATTTCCTTTGGGAAGCAAAAGTAATGTGTTAGCCTTATATCCCTGATAACAATGGCAAAATGTAATGTTTGCTCAGATGATTATGAATCGAACTAAGACAAAAGCAGAATATATTTAAATACATTTTTCTACGATCCTGTCAAAATGACAACTTTTTGCACAGTTTCTAGTGTCAAAAGTGAAGTTTGTAGCACTCTTAATATTAGCGCCCGAATTACGTCCTTTTCGCACGTTGCCATTGGTGGCGTGTTTTACTACTATATTAAAACAAGCTTTGCCGTAAATTTGAATGTCAACATAACCTAGAATATCTAACACAATGTGACGGAAAAAGTGTCATCGAACTAAGTGTTTATATTTCAGTTACGATCGTAGAAAAAGTAGCGTATGATACACGTGTACAAGTGCTATTAAAGCACTAGCGGCGTTAAAAGCACTCCACTTCCTATCGTGCTCTTAAACTCGCCGCACGTGCTTTAAAGGCGTACTAATGCACTAGTATCACAGTATATTATTAATTGAAATAATTAGCTCTGCTTATGCAAATAATATTACAATAAATTATAAACTTCATGTACAACCAGTATTTACGGGTTTTAATAGTATAATTTGATTTAAAGTGTATCAATAATTTCAACATAATAACGATAAATATTGATTTTATATTTACACGGGTTCGTTAATTGAGTTATTATCTTATTTGTAACTTTTAAAAAATGAAAATAAATAAAAACAAGATCAGGGGACACTTATAAAATACACCCACATTACTTCATATTCACTGTGGTTTTTTATCTCGTTACAACACATATTACGTCCAGCGTTTTTCATGCGTGTTTAACATTTTTATAATATCTTAAATAATAAATAGTGCCTGCTGCGGCAACTATGATATTAGTTTATTTAAAATATAAAAATCTGGTGTGATACACGCACACAACTTCCTTTTACAGTGATCTTATAATTAGCCAAAAATTTGATTTTAAATTTTTAAGCAATTGTCAAAAATTACAAATTTTACAAAAACGGTACGAAATAGAGTGTTAGTTCAAGAGACAAATTTTCTCTAGAGTTTTAGGCTGAATTCAAAAATGTAACAATATACCGGGTGTTCTATTTAAAATAGGAGTTAATAAAAAAATTAGAAAAAAAACAAAAGAAACCCATTTTAGAAGTATTCAACTGGAAAATCACCTATCTCACATCAATACACATTAAAAATGTAATAAAAATGTAAAGTTTAAAAAAAATCTTTAGAGCCGTTTTTGAAAAAATCGAAAAAAACTGAAAAATCACAAGAGTAAACACCTACTTCCGCTTATGCGATTTTCTTCAAAAGCTTGCTGTCGCATCTACATAGTACACAAAACTTATATGTGAAATTTCAACGCCATACCTCTTTCCGTTTTTGAGATATTCTGTTCACAGACAGACACACAGACAGACAGACAGACAGACAGACACACAGACAGACAGACCAATGAAAAAAAATATGTTTTTTGGGATCAGGGGACTCTAAAACGTGAAGATCTGTTGAAAACTCAATTTCGAATTTTTGGGGTGAATCCAATACTTCCTTTATTGTAAAAGGAAGTAAAAATGTTAAACACTCATGAAAAATGCTGGAGATAATATGTGTTGTAACGAGATAAAAAACACAGTGTTTATGAAAAACTACAGACTGTAAGTATAGAAATAGTGCACTTTTTAATTAGGTGATAGTTAATACACACTAAATGAGAGGCTTTGCAAGCATATTCAAAAAGCAAAATTGCGCTTTTTTAAAATGTGACTGATCAGTAATGTGGTAATTTATGATAGTCCTGAAATTTTTTAAGCTTTTCCACCAGAGGGAAGTTTTCATTGTATTTATTTGTTATAAGCACGTTACCGCTTCTCATACCATAGGTTTTCTACCGGTTGTGAGGACAATTTGCTGTATTTTCGCTCTTTGCCTCTGCGAGCCTTTCATCACGTTTCAAGCGAATTTAATCATTCGATTCTCAAAGCTACCAGCTCTATCCCAACCAAGACGTCGTGTTGTATTTCGTAAGTTGAAGTTCCGTTTCCTCGTCCCTTTACTAGAAGCTTCGTTCTGTCGTCTATTCGCCCTCTGAGAGGATTATTATTGTTTCAAACTTCTGACTGTAGCAAAAATGATCTTAAAGCCTTGTTCCGGCCTCCCGCAAGCACCCTTTCATGCAGCAGCTGTTTCATCGGTCGCCAGCAGTATCGATAGACATCAAAGTTGACTTCCCTGAATTCTGAAAACTAGGCGTTTGTTTCTAGTTATTTATTCGCACCTAAATTTTAAATTTTAGGTTTCGCTTTTAATGAACTTTAAGGAATATCGCCGTACTAAATTTTGTTGTTGTTAAATTCACGATTACTGATGTCATTATTGTAGGTGAACTTTGTTGCTGTCATGTAATTTTAAAGTTACTAACCCATTTACTTGTAATCATATTTGTATAATTATACTTCACATGTCTTTAACTTAATAGATTGCATTTAATTAAGTAATTTGTAAATTAATATTTCGCATATCATCTATTGCATGCGTATTTGTATTGTGTTTAATTTATAAGGAATACAGGAGAGTTTTGGAGAAAATCAACTAAAGGTAAGTTTACTGATTCTGCCCGCTGGTGGAAATCGAGCACTGCAGGCACGTTTTAAGCCCCGTTTACGATTTCCACTTTTACGTAAAAGGGTTTTGCAACAAAAGTGGTGGCGCTAAACGTTTAATATCTATACTTCGTTTACCGGGTCGCAACCCTAATCTAAGGCCGTAAAGAACCCGTCCTTCTCACTGAGCGTTTTAGCCGAAAACCTTTTTTATAGCCCATCTTAACGGGTTTCGGGCAACGAATCTATATAATTTTCCCGATTTTGTCGTGATGTAGTTTTTGTGATGTAACAAATTGACGTTTTTGTCTTAAATAGCAGTTCATGCTGTAACAAGCTGGCATTCCCGAGTGGTGCCATTGTTCTTTCGTCGTAAAGCCGGTTTAGCCTGTAACACGGTTCCAGATAGGACGACTTTCATACCTGGATTACAGAAGCTCAATTGGATGCTCTAGTTGAGATTAAATATTTAAAACTCTTGTTAACTTAACTGCAATTAAATTATAATATCTACATACAGATCGACCTTAAAAGTTACACTTACAATGTCCCATCTGAAACATCACAAATAAAACCAAAAAAAGAGATAGAAATAGGTCTCAAGAAAATTATGTTTAAGTCTAAAATAAATAGTTTTTTAATTATTAAAATGAGTCATAATTAAACAAATTTTAGACAAAAAATATCTGTTGTAATATTTACAGAACAACATCATTTTACCCGTTCAGGAAAAATCAATATTTTGAAGCAGACTTACTTTTTAGGTACCTATCATAAAAACTAATAGAGAAAATTCATGTGTGCTCCATTTTTCACCGAAAATGCCATTTGTTGTCATAAAATATTATAAGGTCTACGGAATAAAAAGGCGAAGTCAGTTATATTAGTAATGTTTATTATAGCCCTTTCTCTCCCAGTACAAAAGTATCCTGCTTAGGAGGCAAATGAACAGATCGGATAGAATACAGATTACACTTACAATTATGTTTTAGCGTAGACTGAAATACTTGTGGTTTATTATTTTTGACAATAAAAAAACTTAACATCAGGGACATCCTGTCGAATTAGTGCAGGCTGTAGCTTTGTAACAATTGGTTGAGTTAGTGCATGTAATGGCTATAAAACAGTCGGTTGAATTTGTACACGTCAAGGCTCTATAACATTTTGTGGACCCAGTACATGTTAGTGCATTTCGACAATTTTGAGAACTGGTACACGCCGTTAGTGCATTTGGACAGTTTCCACAATTAGTGCATGCTGATATACAACTAGTACAATCAGCATCAGCACCCCCCGTGCATTGGCAATAATACTCGGTACACAAACACATAACTATAACTGCTATTAGTAACCAGTTTGTTGTGAAAGCACACGTTTTGAATGCCATAGTTTATTGTATTATCGTTAGTTATCTCGCTGTTTACTTCGGTCGACTGCTGAAATCAGGCCTGTGCCCTACTATATATATATATATATATATAATAACTTCGCTAATTATTTCATTATCTTATTTACACAGTCATTATTAGTTTTTATTTGAGTTTCAAAGTGCTAGCGCTGTTGATATCAAGTGTCGTGATAAAGAAGTGAAGGCCGCTGCAGAGTGATTAGGAAATTGTAAATTTTTATTTATATTTTATTTTATCTTGGTTCTGGTTATAAACCGAAATCAGTTGCATTCAGCCAGGATTTCGTAAGCATGCAAGTGCCACAAACGCAATACAAAAGATGCAACAACCAGGATTTTATACACAACCAGTTCAACCAGCGATGCAGAATACGCGAAATACTATGTACTACAGCCAGCCAGCCTGGAAAAATCCTCAATTTAATCAACAACCACAAACATCAAACAGTACGCAATTTCCACCCCTAGTGATGCGAAAAGATTATCATTGAACTATAAAATAGACTACTTAGTCCTGAAGCTGGAAATGGCCCTAAAAACAAATAATTGGCTGAGTAATACAGTAGCAACCGAAATAGATATGAAAATCTCGCAATAGAAAGGAAAGTGGAACAGGTAAGAAAACAAATAACGAGATAAAACCACCGCCAACCTTTGTAGCAAATGTGGAAGCCATCCAACCACTTACAGAACTTCTTGAAAGAATATCAAAAAACAATTACACTCTTTAAGCAATTAGCAGCGAACAAGTTAGAATACAACCAAAAATGCGTGAAAACTACAGCGTAAATATTAAAGCTTTACAAGAACGTAATAAGGAATTTCATACGTACAACCCAAACCGGATATAAATTTTAGAGCAGCACTCAAAACCTGCATTCATTGACAGACATCGCAAACCTAAAAATTTAATTAGGAAAACTTGGAAATGGGGTAGTCAGTATATGGACCACTAAACACCGCTTTTCAAAAGTTCCTATACCTATGTTTTTAAATGATCTAAAAAGTAGGAAACACAACAAGGAGATATATAAAGTCAATTTACTTTAAAATTGCGTGGTACAATCCGAAACCCCACATGTGAAAAGGGAAATTCCACAATGTACTAAGTGCCAGAGATACGGGCACACCAAAAAATATTGCTCCTAACCGTCTAGGCGTGTCAAATGTGTAGAAAACCACCCAACGGCGGAATGTCCAAGAAAAGAAAAAAGTAATGATGTTAAATGAGTGAATTGCAATGGAATCCACCGTGCTAATTACAGAGGGTGTTAAATCTACAAACAATTTCAACAAAAACCTTACTCGACATTAAAACAGAAAATTAATAAACGCCCATCAAGCTTGGTGCAACCTGGACTAACGCACTCTCAACAATTAAGAGGAAAGCTCCAAGACATAAGTTACACAAACAACGCCAGCCAAACTAATACACAAACTATACCACAACAAGCAAATGAATTCTTCGAACTAGAGATGGGCGCGTGAGTGAATTTTCGCTCACGTCACGCACGTTTCACGCTTGCTTTAAACAGTCACGTTCACGCACGTTCACGCTCACGTTCACTCACGTTCACGGCGTGACACGCCACTCACGACGTGACACGCCACTCACGACGTGACACGCAGCTTTTATTTCAAAATTTAAATTCAGATAGAACAGAATGTTCAAATTTAAAACCAATGAAAAAACCCTAAAGAGAACTGAAAATATGTTTGGCACCTGACATAATTTACGTGATATGTTGCAATCAGAATAGTTGACATAAAAAAATGAAAATTGACTACAATAACTTCGACAAGGGATAAATACTGATTTCTCGCAAATATATTTCTGGCAGCTGTCTTCAAAGACATTACTTTTAATACTAAAAGCTGTCATTGGAATTGACGTTTCCCTTATTGGTATGAGTACAGAAGGTATATGTTGCTACTGTTGTCAATAAACTGGCTTAATAAAAAAATTCATAATTATGAGACTTTTAAAATTTGAAATGCAATTTAGGTGATTATTAAGTCAAAGTTATTTAATAAGCATGATTTTTAATGATAAATAAAATTCATTTTGTCGTAAAACATACTTTAATGTAAAGTTGAAAAGATTTTAAATTGTTAATCAAGCTTTTCGCCAAATATGTTGTCTTCTTCAGTAATTTAATTAAAACTTCACAATTTAGAAATTTATTACATTCTGAAAATAGAAAAATAGGATCAGCGAACAAATTAGGTTTTCCTTTAAATGTTGTTTTACGTCATTACAGGTATAAAATGTTTGGAAGTTCGTTCACGACATTTTTCAAAGTTTTTTAAATTAATAATAAATGAAAGAAGGTATTATTCATGATAATCCATACTTGAAAGTAATTAAACAGAAAGCTTAGCTATTCTGTAAGCGAGAATGCAAATGAATTTGATAAAAGGCGTTTGCAAGACCTTTCACATATTTATGTTATCAATCAATGCGCAAAACGGTATAAAGTTTGGAAATGCAGGTGCCATGGGCAGGGCAGTATTAAGTTAATATTTGATTTAATTGAAAAGTTAGTTTTAACAATAATTGCCTAAAAATATATGAGTAAAGTACTTAGTTTATGTACACAAAATTTATTTAAATAGATTATGATAAATAGAACTGAGGTTATCTATATCAGTTCTATAATTAATTGCATTAGGGCTTTTTTTTGTATTTCAATCATCTCTAAGCATAGACGTTTTTTTAGGTTATTTTCTCTATGTATGATCTTGGGTGTATTGAAGTTAAATTTATGTAGAGATTTATTGGCGTGGTTAGTCAATGCTGTTTTTTATTAGAAGGAAATAAATTATTTATTTTAATTAAGTATTTGTGCTGGTTAATTCTGTTCTTTAATAACTGTTTTGTTTGTCCTATGTAGATGGAGTTGCAATTATTACAGTTAATTTGATAAACACGTTTTGATTGCATATTATTTTCAGTACCACAATTAAAAACAAAAAAAGTGTAATTATTCATTTAGTCGACAGGGCAATCAAACTATTTGCAAAACAATTTCATAAAAAAATTAGAAATTATTACACATATCTTAAACATAAACGAATATCCAATTTATTTTATTAAAAAACAAATTAAAAACCGAATCAATATAATTAACAATTGCGATAAAATGAATCAATCAATAGATTTTCAACCAAATTGCTTAGGCAAAGATTTCAATAATTCCAACACGTCTAACCAAAGAAAAATATATATCTATTAATTATATCCTAAACTTTCAAAAAAAATAAAAAAAAACTTAATAAATACAACTTCATAACAACATTTAACGACCACAACGTCTTAGGTAGAAAGGTTTTCACGAATTTAAAAGATAAGACCCACAATAATATGCCATCAAAGCTTGTTTATCAATTTTACTGTAATAATTGCAACTCGATCTACATAGGACAAACAAAACAGTTATTAAGCAACAGAATTAACCAGCACAAATACTCAATTAAAATTAATACCTTATCTCCTTCTAATAAGAAACACCATTGACTGACCACGCCAATAAATGTCCACATAAATTTAACGCAATACACCCAAGACCTTACATAGAGAGAATAACCTAAAAAAACGTCTATGCTTGGAGATAATTGAAATACAAAAAAGCCCTAATGCAATTAATTATAGAACTGATATAGATAACCTCAGTTCTATTTATCATAATTTGTTTTGTATACATAAACTAAATACTTTACTCATATATTTCTATGCAATTATTATTAAAAATAAATTTTCAATTAAATCAAATATTAACTAAATACTGTCCTGCCCATGGCACCTGCATTTTCAAACTTTATACAGTTTTGCGCGTTGATTGATAACATAAATATGTGAACAGCCTTGCAAGCCCCCTTTATCAAATTCATTTGCATTCTTGATTTCAGAATAGCTAAGCTTTCCGTTGAATTACTTTCAAGTATAGATTATCATGAATAATACCTTACTAGATTTATTATTAATTTAAAAAACTTTTAAAAATGTCTTAAACGAATTTCCAAAAATTCTCTAATCACGTAAGTAAACATTTAAAAGAAAACCTAATTTGTTCGCTAATCCTATTTCGCTATTTTTAAAATCTAATACATTTCTAAATTGTAAGGTTTTAATTAAATTACTGAAGAAGCCAACATATTTGGGAAAACGTTTAATTAACAATTTCAAATCTCTTCAATTTTATATTAAAGTTTGTTTTACGACAAAATGATTTTTACTCAGCATTAAAAAACATGATTATTAAATAACTGTGACTTAATATTCTCCTAAATCACATTTCAAAATGGCTTAATGGCCGAACTACTTAAAATCGCAATGACTTATGCCAGAAGGCATTGTAAGTTAAGTACTTCCTACAGGTAAACAAAACTGACATAATGCTAATCTTGCATATAAAACCTTCTCACTGCCAGACATAGAACGCACAATCCTGGAACTAAATTCAAAAAGAGCGCCAGGATAGGATCTAATCAGTGGTAGAGTACTCCAAGAAATAACATGAACGCTATAACGTACATTTTTAATGTCATTATGAGAGTAAAGTACTATTCCGGCCAGTGAAAAGTGGTTCAAATACCCATGATACCAAAGCCAGGAAAAAATGTATATAACGTAGAATTGTAACAATAACTCCGATGCACATTTTTAACTAACAAATAATCTTAATTATACCAAATTTGCATGCCGCCATCTCGCTACATTTTAGCCCAGTATTTTAGTGCACGTTTTCAGTGGGGGTACATGGTGTGCGGCCCCGTGACGCGTGTCCTCAATGCAGCCGTTTTCCTCACTATTAAAATCTCCAGTCAAAATTTCTGAAAACGCGGTGCCCCAAAACTGTATACAAGCACGATCTCCGGGTAGAATAAGGACCTCTTCAAGTCCGCCTGCCTGCACGAACAACATTTTCTTGCCGAAGAACCTACCTGGATTGTGCACAAGGCGCTGTTTCCAGTGACGTGCATAACAAGCCTTTTCTGAGACCGCGACCTAGCTTGGCACTGATCGTGCGACTTGCTCACCCTATATCTTGCCCTAGTAAATGCTTGGCGCTGATCTGTGTCAGGCATACACTTAGAATTCGGTTGAACTTGGCGTTGATCTATGACTAATTCAAACCACGTTCGCCCCCGGCTCACGAAGCGTGCATTCGCCTAGTACCCATCTTCCCCGTAGATTCTCTCAGACCTCCTTTTTGGGATAACTCAAAACCGCCGGTGAAGCTTTAAATTTGGGGCATCAAACACGACGTGAACTATCCGACTTCCTGACGGCACCCCGTATAACTCCGGAATTTCGCTATAAAACAAATTATCGGATCGGCTGTCAGAAACCTAGGTCGCTGCATTACAAAGTATAATATCCTAACCGGAACAGAGGAAAACTCGCCGTTAAAATACAAACACTGGGGCACTCAGATTAACCAATTAATATCAACTTAATTCTTACGCAACACAACCATTATTAGCACAAAATAATTTTTTGTTTGCCTGCAGAACCAGCGACCATTTCTGCGAGATCCATCAAGAAGTCAGACCGTCCACGACGTCTAGGCGAAGCTAGCGAAACTCCACGAGCCGGTACTAAGAACTAAAGGGTTGTAGCCGCTATTAGGCGTTAAAACGTCCGCAAACGGAAATAATTATTGTACATAGCCGACAGTTTTGTTATATTAAGGAACATATTTAATTTTTATTTTTGTAATACATATGAGGAACAATACCCGTTTATTTTCGACTACTTTACTTTGAATGTGTTAGTAGGCGCTGGCACACGCATAAAAAAGCTACCGGGGCATTGTAACCCCACAGCGGGACGTTACAGAATCATAGAGACCTATAAGTTTAATGCCTGTGATATCCAAACTTTTCGAAATACTACTGCTACAACGGCTGAAGTCAAGACTGGAGGAAAGAAAACTTATACCCAATCATCAGTTTGGATTTAGAAACAATCATAGCACCATAGAACAAGTACACAGAATTGTCAAGGTAATAAACAACGACTTGGAATCCAAAAGGTATTTCCCTGCGTTATTTCTAGACGTCAAGCAGGCGTTTGATAAAGTTTGGCTAGGAGGTTTATGCCATAAATTCAAAATGGCACTACCTCATCATTTTTACGAAATTTTAAATCTTACCTAGATTATAGATGGTTCCTTTGGAACAATAAAGAAGCCGACATGAGATTGATTAATTAAAATAATCGATGGTAGTAAAAAATCGCAGATCAATCTCCCTACAGTTTATACACCACGGCAGCTCTGAAAACTCCTTACTTACCGCGATGGCCCTAACTAACTCAAATTTCGGCGGCCTTGGATCGTAGGTTCAAATCATCAGCTGTGTACCCTGGAATGTCTTCAAAAAAGGAAAAGGAAATGGGCGCCAGAAATCAAAAGATTTCAAATAATAAGAGGAAATAGACTGCAAGTGACTAGCGTTTAATTAATAAATAATAAAATAGTCTTGTAGTGTCAGTAGTAAATAATCAGGATAATTAAAATGCAAATAAAGTTTTAACAAAATTGTGTACGTAAACTGAAGGTTGCGACACGCATGAAATCAAAAAGCCCCTTTCGGGTCATTTTAATAACTTTACCAACAAATCTTTCGTGGAATAAGCTTATCACAGTCATTTAATAAATCCCTCTGTTTAGGCTATTGAAAATAAAAAAGCGTGACTGTACCTTTTACAGAGGGTCAATACCATCAAAATAGCAACTTTTAAATACTGAGCATAATTAACTATAAGCATAAAAATTCAAATGTAAAAAGCAAGAGCATGTATGAAATTGAACATTACATGTTAATAATGGCAAAACGTATGAATTTAAATTCCAAATAATTACTGGTTTAAAATGTATAAAAGTAAAATCCACGTATTAAAGATACGATAAATCCCGGAATAACACAAACTAACCTCGCTTCTCCAACGCTCATAAACGGCTAACAGGCAAACGCCGGCCGGGGTAGCTACACCCTTCGGTTCAAAATAAGTTGGTCGTGAACTGCTACCATAATGGACAAAATCGCCGTGGATGCAAATTATAGCAAAGGCACCCTCGAACGGCAGCAACTAAGCAGAGCGCCAGCAGGTGTCGAAAATGCGATAAGGCTAGCGGCTTGGCCTCCGAGAAAAACTCGTGGTTGAAACTGGTAATAAAGAGCTAAGAAAAAATGTAATTACTATGGAGAATAACAAAACAGAAAAGCGCCATCGTACCTGATCATAATCAGCCTTTAGAAATACAAAGCTCATAGAAATCGGTTGAGCGCACGTAATTTGACTTGAACAAACATAATTTAACCACGCCGGTGACGGCGGGCCAAAAATAGCAAGTGCGAGGTACGCACAATTCGTGCCCGAAAGAAGGCTCGCACTCTGATAAGAGATAGCGCGGGTCAGAAAGGTCACCGCGCAAACGAAAGGAACTCGATACAGGTACAAAATAGGCTGCTTTGAAAAATTTACGAATTCGAAATGCAAAGGATATATAATTCAAGTAAAAATATACAGGTTAGGCCTGAAATAATTGGATAACTGGCGAAACAATTAGGCGGAGCCAAAAAATTGTTTCACCTTGTCAAGCAGCGAGATGAGGTATCAGACCTACACCCCGTTACTTCAGAAGTACCCCAGGGCTGCGTGTTATGGTCAGTGCTATACATCCTATATACATCTGACATACCTACAACCAATTTAACAACTGTAGCTACATTTGCCGCCGATACGACCATATTTGCATCGGATACCAACCCTACCATTGCATCTGAGAACTTACAGAACAATCTAAGCATGATTGAAGAGTGGCTGAAGGAATGGAGAATGCAGGTAAATAATTTAAAATTTTCACGTGTTACCTTCACTATGAGAAGAGGTACATGCCCAGCAGTATCATTAAATAATGCTGTATTACCACAAACTGATGACATTAAATATCTGGGTATACCTTAACAGAAGGCTTGACATAATCATATATTTGCCAAGAGGAGGCAGCTGAGAATCAAATTTAGCCAAATGTATTAGCTGATTGGCAGAAAGTCACAAGTATAAATGAAAAATACGATACTTCTTTATAAAGCCATTGTCAAACCCTAATGGACGTATGGCATTCAACTGTGGGGAACACCTCTAATATTGAAATCATACAAAGATTTTAAAATAAAGAAACATGTGAGCAAATGAAAACGAAATCAAGCTTGGCTTTGAAAAAATGAAGACATGTGCCTTATTACTTATGTTTTTAATTTAAATCTTCATTTAATCTTCAAAGCCAAACTTGATTTCATTTTCGTTTGCTCACATGCACAATGCACCATGGTATGTACCTAATCACATAATTCAAAGTGATCTAAATATAGAATAAGTGCGGAAAGAAACACTTTTTTTGTGTCAAATATAAAAACCGCATTTCAGTGCATCCTAACAACCTAGCCACACACACACTTGATGGAGAACGAAAACAGAAGACTGAAACGCTTCAAACCCTGGGACTTATCTAGCAGGTTCGATTAGATGTATTATTTATACGCATATATGTACTATTGCGGAATAGTATATTGTATGTTAAGAGCTGAAAGTGCATTCTTGCCGCTTGCGCATGAATATTGCTGGTTGAGACAAAGCCGAAACCAGCAATCATGCAAAAGCGGCAAGCGCACTTTTAGCTCGAAATATACATACTATTTTTTCGACGACTGAGCATATTATTAATGGAAAATATCATATTTCATTTTATTGCAAATATTAATTGACAATCAAGTTAACATTACTCGCGCAGTCTATTAGACATGTGACGCGATTATTTCGACAAATGACGGGCGTTGTCAAGGAAACATTCGAACGTGGCTACCTATTTTGTTCACGTGGAAACCCAAAACGCTCGGCGAGTGTGTCTCGCTCTTGTTATACTAATAATGATAATTTTACAGACAAGAGAACTTTCAATGGGCTGTTTTCGGTAAGTTCTTAATTTAGTTTAATAGTTAAGTCTACATCAAAACATTTACTTATTAACAAGGGAGTTTTAACGATGTGTCTAGGTAATTTCTCACTTTCGCAAAAGCGTCTCAACCTCAAGCCGATCAAGATCATAAGGTATGCGGCTCTGCACCCACAAATCTACCACTTAATATAATATCTACTTAATCCTAATATAGCAAGTGCTCATCTAAGCTTATGTTTAATAGGAACGGGGATAGTTATTGTCAACATGAATTTATTAATACAACCGACCGGCCAGCGAAGTCGAAAAATATAAGTACCAATAGCAGAGCGACAACTATATTTACAAAGCTCGGACGGTCGATTTTACCCTTTCGTAAAAATATCACAACCTCAAGCCGCTCATGATCATATGGTATATCTATCTCTTAGTTTACTGACTACTTGATATTGAGATTGTGGTTAATAAAAAAGCATTCTTACCAACTACCCAGATATATGATACATACGCCTAAACGCATGAAGTAAACTACCAAAACCAGCAGAAATCTGGCTCACTCTTAGATCTATTTAATAGAAGCTTATTCATATTTGAACGTTTCATAAAGATAAGAAATAAAACACACACTCAACATAGGATTATTTTATTTAACGTTCATATACATGTCACAAGTTAAACAATAACATACAATAGTATTTATTTCATATAGCTAGTACATTATATTAGCTCGATACATACATACATACATAATCGGTCCTCTTCTTTCTTACGGTGTAGAGCTGGCGTGGCAGAAGGTCCTCCACGCACGCCGGTCAGCCGAATTCCTTTCGGCTTTACTACAACTAGTCCCTTTTCTTTGCATCACCTTAGCAATCTCACTATTCCATGTTCTCTTGGGCCTGTCCCTTTTCCTTTTCTTATCACTGCTGGTCTTGCATATCACTTTTACTTTTCTATCATCACTCATTCTGACCATGTGTCCGTACCAC
>CALNHX010007144.1:0-12368 GCA_940337035.1 Agriotes lineatus
CTCTTCGCAAGATAATTTTTTTCATAAGCTTACCAGCATTGTCGACAAATCGAAGTTGATCATACCACACGCTACTAGTTTCCATAAGAAAAATAGATGCGGTAAGTAAATTTTAAAACACAACTGCGGTAAGTAAAAATTACATAATAAAATAATTGAACGTTTTAGGAATACGTTTGTACTTCAATGGTACAAAATAGTAATTTACAATTCAAGTAACGTTTTCAAGGTTTTTACATTACGAGAGAAGAGTTTGAATGAACGAGCGACGTTAGGAGCGAGTACTTTAAAGTTCTCGAGTAATGTAGAAAGCAGATAACGTTACGTATATCGTAACACGGTTTAGTTTATCCTAAAGTTTTAAAAAAATAGGAATTTTTTTATTATATTCACGACACAACAGCGAAACATATATCTGCTATGGCTGTGGTGGAATCACTCAATACTGTATTTTTGGTAGCACTGTCAGGTTATGTTAGATTCTAGATTAGCAAGTTAAATTTTGCGTTAGTCTGTGCCATATAACAAACAAAACCTAACCTACTAACATCGAATTTGACATAGATTGACATTGTCACTAACAATACACGTCAGTACTGCTAACATGTGATTAAATGCTAATCAAGTATCGTTATTTTTCTTAACAACACTAGTGCTGTTAAATGCATCTTAACGCAACTCGTTGCTAAGGAGTTATTATCATAATAACATAATAGGATAAAATAAAATATTGTACAATACTCAACTGTTAAGCACTAGTAATAGGTCTCGACCTGGTAGAATGCCCATAAAGAAAAGAAGCAACGACATTTGACAAAAATTTACTTCTTAAAGTGCTCTCCATGTATATTTTGAGTCCAAAATATGCCCCTTTTTTCAATGGTAAAAATCTGAGCTATCTGCAAAATATTACTTTCATTTAAGTAATAGTTCTTCAGTTAAAGCAAGAACAGGAAGAATTCTATTTTTTAAGGTGCCCACCCTGTAAATAATGTCCCAAACTTTTCCCGGTTTTATGCCAGAACGGCATATAATCTTCATGCAAAATATCGTCTTTCTCGAACAAATAGCTTTTAAGTTATACCGCTACAGGCGGACAGAGAGATAGACTGACAGGCAGACAGACGAAATTGAGAAAACTTGTTTTGGTTATCTAGATACCCTGAAACGTGAAGATCCTAACAAATCTCGGAAAGTGATTTTTTTGCGATTACACTGCTTTCTTAGTCTTTTAAACGAGAAAAGTAAAAGAGATAATTTAAATTTTTGAAACTTATATTATTACATATATTACATAAAATAATGGAATTTATTCCCTATATTCGTAATAACTATTTAGTCCACTTTCCGCCTCGTTTTAATAAGACTTTGTTTTATCTTGTAGCATACTTTTTATGGCGTTTAACATTGTTTAATTTAATTGCAAAATTTCCATTCCCCTTTGATAAAATTTATCAAATCCTTTTTATTTGCAATAAAGTGCTTTGCAAGTAATGCTTTAAAAACCGCCCAAACGTTTTCAATAGGGTTCATATCATGCCAATTACTTGGCCATTCCAATATTAACTTTTTTGAATATAAATACGTATTTTTCAACTGTTTTAGTAATATGGGATGGAGCTCCATCATGTCTAAACTTTTTTTTCTTTTCTTTTAAACCATTGTATTGTTGGTGGTAACATTTGCTTTTCAAGAACTTTAATATTGTGTTCCTGGTTCATGTTTCCATCAAAAATATAAATATATCCCATTCCTTTCTGCTAATCTTGCTCCATACCATTACAGAAATAGGATCTTTTGCCATTTTCATGTATGCGTCTCCTCTGCAAAACGATGTTATTCGTTTTGTAGACTTTCTTCGGTTGTTTTCTGATATTTTGATTATTTTGTTTTCTTTTAGTGATTACTCTTTTTCGACCACAACAACCTCTGCGTCTAGGTATAAGACTTCCACCATTTGCTAGCTGAAAATTAGACACTCTATTCATGTTATAAACGGTTCGACATGGCACCAGCTCAAAACGATATGCGATTTGTTGTATGTGTGCTTTTGAATGCGCTGAAGACGATTTATAATTAGTTTTGTGGTTAGAAGTAAGATTTTTGTGTAATTATTTTAAGCATCTATTCAAATTAGCGTTAGGCATTTGTTCATTATATGTATGAGCGTCACTAGGCCATTGTTCTTAAACTGACGCCAATTTCGGCCAATACATGGCTTTAGCCTCTTATTTTGAAGTGGAAATCACGTTCGTCCCCCATCAATTTTTAGAAGTTAACTTGCTTATTTTGATGTGATGTAATGTTGTAACTTGTTTTTGTGAAACATTTATTTACGTGAAAATAAATAGTTGTCATTTGTGTACTATGTTTTCATCCAAATTTAGTGCTGGTTTAACCTGTTTTGGTGAGTTCGAGTCGAACAACCGTGACGAACGGATGTGATAGTTAATCGCAGCGACAACGTGCGTGCCAGTGCTTTTGAACTATATCGAAGCTGGACATCTCGGCGCCGCCATCTCGGCGCCGCCATCTCGGAGCCGCCATCTCGGCGCTGGGCCACCTCGGCGCCGGTACAACTCGGCGCGGAGCCATATCGGTGCCAGACAACTCGACGCAAAGCCATATCGGCTCCGAATTCAAATTCGCAAACTGAAGTGTGCACTACGTAAGAAAATTATTATAAACAAATAACAAATAAAGTGATCGTCAAGAAGCTGGCATCAAATTAAAAAAAATATTTAGAATTTCTTGGAAAATCAAACACTAACGACCAGAGGTGGTTGCAAAGTAATTACAAATGTGCCAAACGTAAATTGTCACGTGACTTCTATTATCAGTAAAATTTTACATTTTTTAAAAATAATTACGAAACATGCATTTACTAGTCATGATAAGAGACACATTTTACGAAAAAAAGTTTTCAGACCTGGAAATTCTTCAGTCAGCTAAAACTAACACACAATAAAAAATCTCATTGAAATCTTGCTTAATTTCCGAAAAATAGCACTTTTCGATTTACACAATTTCGAAAAATTTTCTAAGTAAAGTGCCTTTTATGTGACAAATATATCTTTAATGTTTATTTCTCAAATCAAAGAATTTTATTGTTAACAAAGTTTTTTTACAATGAAATAAAAAACTTTGTTATAAATATTTGTTTTTCCATAGCAGTCTTTGTTGAAAGTAAAATTCTTTGATATGAGACCATAAAAGAAAATATGAGAGATCAAAGTTGGCCGAGGATTTTGAAATTTGGTATAGGAGCCTAGATGTTGAGTCTAAACAACTTCTCTTAATAACTTTTTGTGGTATTTGCTACATAAAAGACACGCTACTCTAAAGTAAAATAGGTTTTTGGAAAATTTTCAAGGCATACTTCACTTTTGAAAACTGAAATGCTGTTAGAAATTCGCCTTTAACCAAGCAGGGCTGAACCCCAAAAAATAAAAATTTATATCGAAAATGTTTACTTTTTACAAGAGTCGTTTCACCTATCCGGGGACATACTGTATATACAGGGTGATTTCCTTTTATCAGGATATAAAGCTAAAAAAACTTTACCACTTTTGCGAAATAAAAAAACTAACGGAGGTACAAGGTGTTAAAGGTTCAAATTAAGAACTAAAATTACTTAACGAAAATTAAACTAAACTTAATCTAGCTTAAATGATATGCTCAAAATTATCAGCATTCGCTTCTACACACTCATCCCGCGTATAAGAGCGATGCGGCACGACACTCACTCATTCATTATTTTCATAAACGTAAGTCATTATTGTACCCATAACATTAAGAAAATTACAATGGAAAACTAGTTGACAGGTCATTGCTTGACAACAGAGATAAACAAAAATAAAATTGTCCAGCCGCCTTTGTGCCAAAGTTTAGTTTTTAATTTGAAACTTTAACACCCTGTACCTCCGTTAGTTTTGATATTTCGAAAAAGTGGTAAATAAAAAAAATGCTTATTTTCTAGCTTTATTTCCTGGTAAACGCAAAGAATCAACTTAAAAATCACCCTGTTTATAAATATATATAAAAAAATACTGGTAGTGTTTACATTTACCTTATACAGGATGACAGATTGTCCGAAAACCTATTTAGCCTTTATTAGAGATATTGAGTGATTTTTACTTATTTAAAAAACTTTTTCGTTTTTCGAAGTTGTGTAAATCCAAAAAGTACAATTTTTCGGGAATTAAGCAAGATTTCCATACGACTTTTTAGTGTGTGTTACTTTTAGCTAACTCAACAATCTCAAGGCCAGAAAACAACTTTTTTCGTAAATTGTGTCCCTATCTTGGCTAGTAATTGCATGTTTCGCAATTATTTTTAAGAAATGTAAAATTTTACTGATAACGACAGTCACGTGACAACTTTTGTTTGGCCTATTTGTAATCACTTTGCAACCACCTCTGGTCGTCAGTGTTTGATTTTCTAAGAAATTCTAAATATTTTTTTTCATTTGATGCCAGCTTTTTGGCGATCACTTTATTTATTATTTGTTTATAATAATTTTCTTACGTAGTGCACACTGTAGTTTGCGAATTTAAATTCGGCACCGAAATGGCCTTACGCAGAGTTGGCTGGCGCCGAGATGGCTCCGCGCCTAGTTGTCCCGGCGCCGAGCTTGCCCCGCGCCGAGATGGCGGCGCCGAAGTGGCGGCGCCGAAGTGGCGGCACCGAGATGCCCTAGACCCGAACTATATCACTAAATCCAGCATTAAATAGAAACTTTCTGAAATTAAATCTTTTTAATAATAATAAATCACTTATTGGGCCTATCGGAAGGCCCAGTCCACAATGAATAATAAACGTGATAGCAGTAACCTTTCTCCTCCGCCTATCTCGGACACCGCTAAAAGGTATTTATTTGATCCAAACACACTTATTACAGAAAAATGACTAGCAAATAGATATTAACCCAGAAGAACAGGCCAAAACAGTAGAACAACCGTCAACTTCTAAATCAAAGATACTCCCGATATACTTGCACGAAGCAGGTAATTACACGGAAGTATTAACCGACATAAAAGCTATAACCTTAAGCGAATTTACAACAACCACAAAAGGCAAATTCTTACGAGTCAACACGAGCACAATTGAGGACTACAGAAGACTAACAAAATATTACGATGAACAGACTGTTAAATACCACACATTTCAAGATCCAGAGAATGACAAAAATAAATTATCAGTCATGATAAGAAATATATCCCATTCACTGACAGAAGCTGAAATTAAAAGCGACCTACTACAATTAAAGTTCCTAGTAACTAAAGTAACCAGATTGTATAATAAACAAAAGATGCCTATACCAATCTGTGCAGTCGAGCTACAAAAAACTGATAAAGCTAGCGAAATCTTTCACCTGGAAAAGCTGAACTACTGCATTGTACACGTCGGGCGACGACGACAGAATCCTGATATAGTCCAATGCAAACGCTGTCAACGTCTTGGCCACAGTAAAAACTACTGCCACCTGGAGCCTAGGTGCGTTAAATGTACAGAATCTCATCTATATACAAACTGTCCCAAAAAGCCAGATCAACCTCACCAATGTGTCAATTGTGGAGAGAACCACCCGGCGAACTATAGGGGATGCAGCCTTTATAGAAAAATAGTTAACCAATCCAACTCATATCCACAACAACAGCAACCCCAGACAGCCCAAAAATCTAACCCTACAAATCTAAATCAAACTTATCCCCGTAATAGCTACAACACAGCCAATAGGACATACAGAGAAACATTAAATATTAACCAAAATAAACCAACCAATACAGAAGGTGAAACAACAAACCTACTAGAAACCATCCTGAAACAGATAATCAACCTACTTATTCCTCATATAAAACCACTGCTCATACAATTACTGCCAACCCTGCTCCCAAATGGCGTATAACAAGCATATAATTAATAACATAACAGTTGCCAAATGGAACGCCGATGGCATACCAACTAAACGTTTAACATTTATCGAATTTCTAGGTAGACATCAAATAGACGTAGCATGTATAACAGAAACCCATCTGATTCATACCGAAACCCTAAAAATACCAGGTTACGTCATATACAGGCGAGATAGAAAAGGAGTAATAGCCTCGGGTGGAGTCGCAATCTTAATTAAAAAACAAATCATCCATCACGAAAAACAAAAACTGGAATTAAGCAGTCTAGAAACAGTAGCAATGAAAGTAAAACTTCAAGACACATTCATAAACATCACAGCAGCTTATAAACAACCTAACAAGAAACTACAAGAACATGATCTTGCTCACTTATTTGACAGCAATTAAGCTACCATGTTAGTGGGTGATCTCAACTGCAAAAACAAAATATGGGGATGCCGAGCAAATAACCCAGATGGAGTAAAATTGCACAACTATTTATCAACACACTCAATACAAATCTCCGCCTCCACCGAATTCACGCACTACGCATACAGAACCGTTCACCAACCGGACATACTCGATGTAGTGCTTTACAAAAAATTTCTCCACCCAATATAACAAAACGTAGTTCCCGAGTTGGATTCGGACCACACACCAGTCTTGATAAACTTTTACAGTAGCCCACAAATTAAACAAGCAACGCCAAAACTAATCAAGGGAATAGTAAATTGGGAACTATTTAGTGGCAACCTCAATAACAACATCAAAAATCCACGGAACCTACAAACTACAGAAGCAATAGATAGTGCCCTAGAAAATTACACTGAAGCCATTAAACTTAGCGTTCAACAAGCCACAACAATAAGCAAGGCAAGAAAACCACAGTATTCCATTCCACTACCTGCTGAGATTATGAACTTAATTAAGGTTAAAAATACGACAAGACGACTATGGCAAAGACTCAGAACTCCACAGCTGAGAGCTCAGCTCAATAACCTAACGCATCGTATTAAAAAAGATTTAGATGCAATAAGAATAAGCTCATATCAGCAATATATTAAAGAACTCCAGCCAAGGGATCACTCTATGTGGCAGGCAACAAACAGAATACTAAGACAACAACCTACAATTCCCCCTCTTAAACATAATGGAAGTACATACGAAACAGACCAAGTAAGGAGTAACTTCATAGCTGATACTCTAGAAAAGAACTTTAAACCGTCAACAGGAAATACCCAACAAGACTTTATAAAAGAAGTATGTAAATACGTTTCTAGCCAAGTACCTAAGGAATCTTGCCAAATCCAAACCACATCACCCAGAGAAATTAAAGCCATAATAGACAAATTACCACTAAGAAAATCACCAGGTCCAGACGAAATCCCTAACGTTGTACTCAAAAATTTAACAAGCGAAGCTCTAGCATATCTTGCAACTAACTTTAACACCTGCTTAAGACAAGGGCACTTTCCCAACGATTGGAAATTCTCACATATACCACCATTTAACAAACCAGGGAAGGATAAAACCAATCCGCAGAATTATAGACTATTAAGTTTATTACCCACCCTGTCAAAAGTACTAGAAAAAATCATACACAAAAGACTGAACAATTATGTAACCAACCAAGATATCATACCTAGAGTGCAATTTGGGTTCAGAACAAAACATTCAACCATTCACCAACTTCTAAGGATAACCGAAATACTAGAAAGGGGATACGAAGAAAAGCTATACACAACAATAGCCTTCCTGGACCTAACAAGAGCATTCGATGGAGTAAGGACAGAAGGACTACTTTATAAGCTAATCAAGCTAAAAACACCCAATTATCTTATAAAAATCATGTCATCCTACCTACATGGAAGAACATTCACAGTAACGTTAAACTCATCGCTTTCAACAACCAAGGATATAAAGGCTGGAGTCCCTTAAGGAAGTGTACTGGGCCCACTACTATTCAATATATATGCTCATAACATCCCATTCCAAGGTCAAGCGCATACTGCAATGTTCGCAGATGACACTGCGATCATTACACAACATCGTGAACTACCATTATCAACTGCACGGTTGCAACCATCTCTAGATATAACATGCGACTGATTTCATAAATGGCGAATACAGGTCAATCCAACAAAATGCGAAGCTAAAATCTTCACTCTCAGGCGGTTTATCAATCCCGGTAACTTAGTGATCAACCAAAACCCAGTTACATGAAATCCAAAAGACTCGGCAATCAAGTATCTAGGTGTATATCTAGAAGCGAGACTAACATGGGATTTCCATCTGGACAAAAAGCTGAACCAGTTTCATGCGAGACTTGCGTTACTTTACCCGCTAATAAACAAAAAGTCATCATTGCAAATAGAATGTACCAAAACTATTTACCTAGCAATACTTCGACCAATAATGACGTACGCATGTCAAATATGGGGCAACACTGCTAAAACTAACATGAACAAATTACAAACACAACAGAATAAAGTTCTCAGGATAGCAACCAAAGCTCCTTGGTTTGTGAGGAACAAGCAAATTCACAAGGAATTAAATATTCCAACAATACAGAAATTCATAAAAACAACAAGTAAAAAGTTCTTTAAAAACATAAATCAGTGTAACAGTGCGGCCTACTACAACCTAGGAAAAAAGAACACTCACACACGTCTCAAAAGAAAGTTAACACAAGACATAGTATTAACGTCAGACTCTAGCGCCAGCGACAGTGAACTAAATTAAATAGTGACAGTCATAGTACTAATGTTGGACTCTAGCGCCAGTGACAGTGAACTAAATTAAATAGTGATAGTCAACCCGTAGAAGGTTTTAAATATATCTTCACCAAACTCAAGAACTACAGAGGAACCAACAGGACGACCTCATTAAAGACATTAAAGACAAAAATTATAAAACACATTACCAAGTATAGCAAATAAATTGCTGATCTGGTTATATCTATAATAATAAAAAAAAACCTACAAGGGGCTAACAAAATGGAATGCAGTATAATCTAACCAAATAGTACAAAAGGCAGCCTACTATTGTTATGTTTTGGCTCCTTATGCATAAAGTGGTGAAATGTGCTTGCTCAGGTGTAAACAAAAAGAGAAGTCACCAAAAATATCTCTTTCAGAAAGTTAAATAGATTTTCTTGAAAAGACCCGTAACACAGTATCGATCTCTTAAAGCAGAATCTAAGTGAAAATACCAAATTAAAGGAAAATTTGGCTTCACAAACGTATGTTACAGGGCATCATTTCTGCAGCAGCACACCTTGAAAAAATGGACGAAAAAGACAAAATTAAGAAAACCTTGAGGAAGTCAGGATAGGTAACCATAAAGTGACTATTTAGAAATACTAAAACATTGAAATATGAAACTTCTAGTTTAAATTATATTGTAGGTACAATCTTGATCTAACAGTGAAGAGGCAATTAAATATGCAAATACTTATAAATGACCTTTATCCGTAACATACTGCTAACTATAACTGCAGAGACTTATGTTGATATATCTAATTACCATTTTCAATGCTGGATTTTCAAAATGAAAACAAGAATTCCTTCAAATTGCTGTTTGGAAATATCCTGTTGAGCTTCATCTTCTTAAATTTCTTAAAGGTTTCATTATCAACTAGGTAGTCATACTATTATATTTCTAACATTTAGTGCTATAAAATTAATGTACCCATACAATTAAAACTTTTTCCTAAATAAATTACATAAATCAAAATTAAATGTACTGCGTAGTGTAAGAAACTTTAATTAATGACAGTAGCTTGAGCATCTAATTAATTATGGTGTGTGGAATTTAGCGATCCTTCAATGAAAATATGTCACAAACCAAATAAACAATTTGGGTTACTACATCATTAGAGGTAATAGTAGTAGTAGTAGTAAATTGAGGATGTAATAATTGTTTGATAGATACCTTACGTAGATATATCGACTTACAATACAGGAAATACATTCAGCTTTTCACTGAAAATGGGTAAAGCAGATAGCATTGCAGCGAACTGTGTCGGTTGAGTGTTTAAGATCTTCATGCGTTTCTCAAATGTGTTACGTGTACCTGGAATATCAGTACATTTTTCCCACACAAGAATTGATAGCAAATGTAGTCTCCACTTTTCGAAGGTATATTTCTGTAGTTCTACAATTTTATATGTGTCGTTAATGTTGGCAAGTTTTTACCACATTTGACACATGAAACTCTCCTTGGATATTCAACGCATTCGCAACTGGGATACAAATGATAGAGGGTTTGACATGCTATGACATTAATTTACATTCAAATCAAACTTAAAAAGTGTGCCTAATTTTTAGGTCACTAGACACGCTTGTTACATACTGGAATAAGGTCACTTTGAAAGTCTTGCTTCAGAAAGCAGTTATGTTATTACAAGTACAGTGTTTCTAGCAGTTAATGAATCTTGTGCCAGGTGGATGCTGCATGTAAAAATTGCGTACGTTTTAGCATCTAGTATGGACTAAGTACTCCTGGGTGGGGAAAGATATATTTTCAACGATAAGCTCTCAAAATCATCATGAACTGAAGTGGCAATTAGTAAAATCGCAAACCGTTTTAAGAAGAGAGCTAATGAATTGGAAAGACGACATATTTAAACGTCTGTTTTCTGAAAAAACGGTGATATTATGCATCCGAGTCCACAGAGCCCTTATAGTGTTTTTTAAGGTAACACATCAGCTTACGATTCAGGGGCAATACTGTGGTTTTTGATTAACATCATGACTGCGATTGCTGATTCTTTTACGATATTAATTCCTTTGATTAACAATGATTTGAAGATATTTGACTCAGAGTTTGTAGTGGTTGAAATACAACTGGGCATTTTCTTTCTGAATATACGACTACTTTCAGAACTGGAGCTCGCGGCGACATCAGTAAGTAACCTTCTCTACTTTGATGTAGTTGTTTTGAATACGTAAATGTCCTACAGTAAATGGAAAAAACCATTATGTTTGCTATCATGTGCTAATTTAAGTAGATATAACATAATATAAAATAATTGTATTCCATGTCTTGCAAATTCCAAACCGTTAGTCGTTAGTCAATTTAGCAGAAAGTTGCTACTATAAACCACCGACGTTGTTTAAAAGTGCTAAAATGAATTAAGACATTTATGTAATCACTCTGCGAATAGATACTAATGCTGTTAAGCAACAAAAAGGAGAGGTTAAACAAGAAAGAGATTACAAAATAATGCTTTTTTTCTGTGCATTTCACTACCTGGTCAACACATTTTCGGAATTATAAGAAATATTTTAGTAACTTCTGTACCTGAACACACTGATTCAAGGTTGAAACCCAAGTGCAATACTATAGCCGATCTTCATGCACAAACAGATACAAAATATGTGTAGGCACAACGTTAATTTTGCTTCTAGGTGTATCTAGTTGTAAGCAATTCACGTTTATTTTGGATATAGGCTAGTTTTCTAACTGTTTTACTTTGTCAAACTGAAAATGTATTTATATTGTCGTATAGGTTATGTATTTTAGAATCACGATCATTGGCTTAGCAATGTTTAATTTATCATATTATCGTCAGCAATGCCAGGGCTTAAGTGAACCATCTCGAGATATAGGTACGTCTCCCCAATTCTCACCTATTTCTTGATTCATTGCTTCTCTGTTATTATTCAAGGTCATCTCTCCATCTTGTCCTTGGTCTGCTTGGGCTTCTTTTGTTGTTCTTCTGCTCTACTTATTTTCTTCCCTTTTCATAACATGACCTAGTACATTTCATGGTTGCAATGCGTTGAGCGGAGTCTACAACCTTTGTCATTCTTCTTAGTTTTTCGTTAGAAATTTTATCTTGGAGTTTCATACCTAGCATTGCATTAGTTTATATAACTACATAAAACACTCAAATGTCTATTTCGGGATTGGATTAATGATATTAATCTGTTTTATCTTTTAATCAGTTATTCTTTTTCTTTTGCTGATTTATTTAAAGCATACAATCCGTGGCTTTAACACTAAATATCGGCCATCCTAGATATGAAACTAGTCTTCCATGGAGGTCTCAATCACCAAAGGCGTTTGTATGGTTCTTTGGGTTATTTACCATATGCTTCAACATTCTCTTTTTACCTTATCTTCAGTTGGACCTTATACCGACTTGGGAATGTCCTTGGCTTCCCTAAGCAGAAGTTTCTCTGCTTCTCATAGTCCGCACAACTTATCTATCATCTACAGACGGTGCCTGCTCTTAGGGTCCGCATAGGTTATCGATGCTAAGTCGAATCTTGCTGTAGCCTACAACTCGAAGCATGCAACCTCGAGTGTACTACCCCGAACCGCCTTACACGTAAGAAATACAACATCGGTAAAGATTGACAAAAGTATTACACATACATCCAATATCTACTACAAAATTTTATGAAAATCAGAAGAAAAACATGCAATTACGTTAAGCAAAAGTTTGTTGTCAGTCAAACAAACATT
>CALNHX010007144.1:12391-78100 GCA_940337035.1 Agriotes lineatus
ATTATATATATATCCTTTAAAACTATCATATGTGTTGCACTACTCATTAGAAATGTGAAAACAGATACAGAAAGTTTTTTGTAATTTTGATTTTTGGACACGGTTACACTTGATGTTCTGTGCCAGTAAAAGTTGTCTCGCACTCGGTAAATTACAAATATTATATTCTATATGAGTTTTTACCTTAAGTTGTGATAATAATTATTGCCGAATTACATCATTAAGCAATATATCGTTGTGAATCGCGAACTGAGAGTCTGCGATAGTTTTCAATTCTTGACAAAGGTCACACAGCGCCATCTTAATTATTTAATGCTGTTGATTCAGGCAGAAGCTTGAACCACTAAGTTAGACGTAATATTTCTGATAAAAAATTTATATATAGTGGTAAGTCCCAACTTAAGGTACTCCTTGTCCGGTCATGATGATTGATTTTTAACATAATAACAACGCGATATTTAATAGATGATGGTTAGAATTTAATACCACAGAGAGTATTCGTCTATGAGGGTATGACTCACAAAATCTCTACTCTTGTTCCGATTTTTCCATTTACAGTTTCTATGGCTTTTATATCATGCACCACAAACGTAGGTTAAGTTCACTTTTTATCTTTTTTCCTTATTTCACATCCCAATGTGGCTTTGCGTGGGCATTTCTTTTCCCTTTGTAATAGATACGCTTAAAGGGCAATTAATACGTCAGCGGATGAGGCATACGTAGATTGAAATAAGAAGGGGCTTGATCGTGATATTGAAAAGCATTGCACTGCGATACGGGTGGTACGGGGTACAATAATAAATTCTAAGGATGTTACCTGCTTATCAGAACAAATAAGCACGCCTCCGAAAAAATTTCACAGGACAACGCAATTTGGACATACGGGCCCTGAGTACTGAAGGCATTACTGCACTATGAACGAGGATCTTTCAAACTTACTTCACAGCATACTAAAACAGATACAATTGGCGATAATTGACCGGTACAAAATACAATTCTGATTCATAGTACTTTATCGATAAATTATAATTGCAATATAAAATAATAAACACATAATTTCAACTTAGCTGAAATGCTCTTAAATCGGCGGAAAAATTAGCACACCAAGAAATCACAGAACGTGAGCGTTGGCAGAAATTTAGTTAGACTGGTCTCCAAAGTTGAATAAGATTTGCGGGATTGCAAATTGGATGCTAAAGAATGAACAGCAGCAGTTCAAATATTTTCTACGTGCAATTAGCGTAAATCCACATATGATGAACGGCCGTTTTTCTCCGCGGCTTTCTTCAGATGCCGAAAAATTGCAAAACCCTACAGGGCGTCGATGGTGTGATAGCTATACAAGGCGCAGTAGTACACAGTATTTCATGTTCCATTAATTGTATCCGACCATCAGTCTATGTTAAAATCTACTATAATCAAAAGAGAGACGAGATTCGGAATTTCAAATGTATATTTTGGGGGAACTAAATCCGATAGTGGTTGTAAGCTCCCTCAGACGGTGATATTTATACAAACTAATACTCTGCACCCAGGCTCTCTGTTCAGCTGTATCTGGCTAACTGTGATCCGTTCCCCGCGATCTAAAAGCAGATCGAGTCGACGAATTCTTGCAATATAGAGTTACTTAAGCCCAAACTGACCCCGTGACGTCCCAGGAAACCTCGGTTTCACTTGTTCGAAGTAAAAAAGCTCAATTTCCACCCAGGGGTGTCAATATAGATGCTTTGATTACTCGAAAAGCTACGCAACTACAACGTTATGTAAGAAGGATCTGCAAGGCTAGATACAGTCGAGACAAGTAGTTTTTTTTACAATACCCCAAAAAGGCAGATAATTGAATAGAAGATGCTATTTGCCTAGAGTACCACAGGTTTTTAATTCACTCTGCAATAAGAACTTCACGAAGGAGGCAAAAAAGTCACGCTAGCTTTTAGGGATTATGTGTGAATCCAGCCCTTCGCCAACTGGTACTTAACTTTGTTGACTCTTAATGCGTCGTTATCAGCCCTGTTATAAAAAGTATACTAAACTACACAAGAAAACAGAGAGTAAATTCACAAGCTACCTCTTGAATAAAGCCAGAACCAAGTAGCATATGTACCTTAAAATTAGCCCTGAGTTTAAAAAGACGTCATTATAGTTACCAACTATCTAACTATACTTGTGTCGAGCCAATGCCGTAGTACCTGATTATTAGAACGACAGGCAAAACCAATGCCTAGAATTCAAAGCTAATTAATTATATTTAGTTCCAAATGGGCGAAACATTCGCATGATGGCACACTCCGCCAGAAATAATATATAAATTCAATGAATTACAGATAATTTTACCTGTGCTGAATGCAAAACGTCCTGGTTTAACCGCAAGAAGTACCCTTATTGCGTGCGGCGTTGTTCACACATGTCGAACGTAGAGGGAATAAAACTAGCCCATGAAGATGTCGATGTCAAAGCCAACGTTACTGCTTGGACGGGGTTGACAATAATTTGCCTCGCACAGCTAGCACAGAGAGAGATAAGTAGCTACTATATCCACAAAGTAGGATTCGACGTGAAATTAGATTGACGTTACTTGCTACGAGATTCACCCTTCGCTACTCGTAATATATTAGTGCGCCCCCAGAATGATCCGGCGGTTGGTCGTAGTTAAAAAAATTACTTCATGATAAAAGCGGCTTCCAATTATTACGCTACTTAAGTCCACCGCGCCACAACCGTAGAGAACCTCCCCACCCAAAGGATTTGGACTGTATACGAGATTATGTTATAAAAGATGCATTTCCCTTCGTGCGCGGGATATAAAGCCACAAAGAGTACTTCCTGACGAGCCACGCAGGCGTTGTTAACGGAAGGAAAAAATGTCAACAAACAGCTTCTCCTATAAAGCAACCGAGGTCGCGCACATGTTATCGGAGTACTTCCTAGATGCATTGTTAGCGGTCTGCAAAGAGGAACGTTACATTCCTCAATAAGCTCCGTGAATGGAGAAATACAAACCCATATGGTAGGGCCTGCTTAGCAGAAAATTAACGAAAGCTAACTAATTGTCGCAAACGGCGTTAAGAATATAAATTCACCTAATAGAATTACCCGGTTCCCTCTGGCGCAAGAATGCTACAAAAGCAAAAATTTCCGAACGGTTCTAAGATATTGTCTGGAAGACTTTATAGGTAGGATATTATAATTGGAATTATAATATTACCGGGTTTACTCATTGTTAAATAAAATAAAAACTTTGGAAACAGATGCTTACGTAATAAAAACTTCGGCATTTTAATTTTATGTAGATATGGGTGCGTCGGCGATCTAATTGTTTGAGTCCGGAGCAAAAACACTTGGAATCCGTAAAAAACATTTACTGTAATGTGAGATGCTATGAATTCGTACTCACCGAGGATCGGGTTTTAACAGAACTGAGCTAATGCTAATCCTATTGCTTATAGTCAAAGGGGTGAATATCCCTTTGAAGAATTCGCAGTCCCGTAATGTCAGGGCGTTGAAGCCAGTAAAATTCCCGTTAGGCGGAAAGTGCAACAGTTAGGAATGTTAGCTGGCTGTCGAAAGTAGTGAACTATTGCGAGTTATACCAAAGGTATTTGCGTATTTGTTATCGCCACAGTAGATATACACACCAACAATGTGGCAACCTCTTATACGAAAATAATTTGAAAATTTGTAGATGTATACTGATAGCTGCAGATTTGTCTATGGAAGATTCTCGTTGATATAACCAATATTTGTATTCAATGGTGTATTTAATTGAAATGAATACACAACAATGTAAGACTAATAGGAAGATGGTCCATAATGCTTTTAGTGGAGGTGCCTTGATATGAAGCCATAAAACTCAATAGTCTTCTTGATGAACATTTATTTAAACTGGCGACATGTTTCGAAACCAAACTGGTTTCATCCTCGGGCCATAATGATCATCTACAGAGGCATATTGTTAATAATGTACATAATAAAGAAGTTCACTTACTGGTAGAAAACGCACATGTTAAATTTGAAGGTTAAAATGAGGTTAAGTTTAAACGTTGGAGACGAGGTAGGAATAATATTCAAAAACACACCACATTTGAGAAGAAAATTAATTAACCACCAAGACACATTATAAAGATCGTTGTGCTGCTGGTTAGTACACCAAAAATTTAGATAGAGCAAGTAAAAGAGTAGCTGACATTGAGGATGGCAGCAATCGGACTAAATTTAAATCTAAAAGTAATTAGCTAACAAGTCAAAAAATCCTTAGATTAAATGACAATGAAATTACCAGAGAACGTCAAAAAGTATAAGAACAAAATGAAAGCTAAGTAAGGGACGAAATCAGCAATTAAAAAACCAAACCAAATTATCTAGTATTCAGGAAAATGTAATTGCTATCAAGATCTGTAGCTTCATTGAATATGAATTCATTATTATTGGACATAATTTCAAAAATTTCAAGTAAATCCAACAACAAACCTCTATTAGCTATATGCAAAATTTTGTAATCTCTATTAGGATCAAAGTTAAGTTTGGACTCCAAAATGTGATTAGCAAAAGCAGATTTATTAGGTAGGTCGATAGTAAAATTGTTGTTTCTCATACAAGTGGAATGTTCTTTGATTCTTTTTCTGAAAGTAAGTCTAGTTTGACCAATATAAAAACAGTTACACAACAAACAGTCAAGACGGTAGACACCAGATCTTTATCTAAATGGGTGGGATTTTCATTAAAGACTACCAATTTGTGAAAGAAATTGGTAGTAGAAAAGAATATTTGAAATTTATATTTAGTTATAATGTTTTTTATGGACATACAAATTGTATCATAATAAGGAATTGAGTAAAAAGTCTTGTTTTCAGAATTATTGATAGGGGTTAAGTTTGTTGAAAGTTTTATTCGGAGTTTATGATAAATAGATAAAATAAGTTGAAGAGGAAAATCGTCTTAAATAGCAATAGAAATGGAAAGTAAACGTCTAAATACAAATTGAAAATTAGCGAGTTTATGGGACAAGGGATGAAAGGAAGAATAAGGGATAGTATGGTCAGTACAATTGTGATTCCTATAAATACTAACATTTAAAGATTAGTTACTGAGCTATTATTTTTTGTGATCAAAATAGAATTAGAATTGATAATGATCAGAATATCAACGTACCTGCCCCAGTATATAATATTGTGAATAAAAGGGGCTTCAATAAAAATTTTGTATTCCAGGTTATTTATGAAAATCTCTGCTAACAGAGGTGATAGGTTAGATCCCATGGCTAAACCAGCCTTTTGTTTAAAAAATAAAGAGCCAAATTTGAAAAAGTCTTGTGACAAAGCTAAATTTAAACAAACAAGCAAAGTTTTAACTTGGTTATTGCCAAGATGTGATGATCGATACTGAGGTGTTGGAAAAGGAAACAACAGGTCTGATAGGGATATTGCGTTTATGGATTTTTGGTAGGTCATATAATTTAGGAATGGAAGAGTTCATAATATGTAAGGAAAGGGGGTTATATTTAAGGATTTAATATTATCAAAATGGTCTTTAATGGTCTGTCTGACTGCTGTAAAGGAACTGGGACGAGGGTCTTTATTAAGTATTTCAAAGTCCGGAGAGTCAAGAAAATCACAGACCCTGTTAATATAATCGCACTGGTCCAAAATGATAAGCAGTGACATTTGTCAGCTTTAGTGAACAATAAATTTGATTCTTTGATTTTCATGGAAAGAGTATAAGTAGTTTTGTCTAAAATGTGGGAATTATTGAGATTAGGCAGTTTTTTTTTTGTAATTAGAGATCTTCCTGCTGATCTCTGCCCTAACAAGATTTGGATTATCAACGCTTGAAGACAATATGACTTTCTCGGAGTGAATATCTAAATCATTAAGGCAATTTTGATTAATGATACATACCGGGTTGTTCTTCAAGCCTTTGTCTAAAATGTCAAACTCAGTGTCACTGAATTTTACATTGCTTAAATTTAGAGTTCTCTTGTGAAAATTAGTTAGAAAAAAATATAGATTCGAATGGGTTATGTTACAATGTTACAATCAGAGTCTGAATAATTAAAATAATTTAAACCAGAAGGGTTGTTAGAATTAAATTATTTAGTCTTGAAATTATTGCTGTTAGTGGAATGGTTAAAATTTAAATGTTTAATTCTTAAATTGTTTAATTTTTTGCAAAGTTTGGAATGAATGTGATTGCCAAAGTCATATAAGTTATTTTTAATTCTGATTAGTAAGAGATCCTATTCGAATGGATGAAATTGACTAATTCCCTTCTGTGTAAATGTTTGTAACATATTTTCAGTAATTGCATGCCATCAAGTATTTTTATCGAAATATCTTCGATGAAGTCTAATCATGTGGCATGTTGTGTAAATGTCTAATTTAATATAATTGGTTATTGGGGTTCTCGGACGAACAAAGTAAATTATTTCGATCAATACGATAGGATGTGATAGATAGCAAGCGAAAACGAAATAGACGGGCCTTTCAAACAATGTCAGAAAAGAAACGCGTATCAGAGAACTGCTTGGCATGTGCTTTGGATATTCTATTTCGCTTTACTGCATTAGTAGGGATTCCAAGTGCTTTACTGCAGTGTTCCCATCAAAATAGCAAACACGAAGTTTATCTAATTTACCCAAAATTGTATCAGCTCCTATCTATTTTCCTGGTTATATTTTTGGCAGCAACGTCTTGTTACTGTATATTCTTACTGAGCATCATTGTAAAGCCAAAATGCAACCTTTCAACGGTGTTCATGCTCACAACACAGTTTTTTGTCTGCCTCAGAGCTTCAGTTGCCATTGCTACTACTGCAATTGGAATTAAGAATGGAGAAAAAATGTTTTTAGGAATGCATGAAATTGTCAAGAGTTGGAAATGCATATCACCGAAACCGCTTCTAAGTCAAGCACTGGTACAACGAATAAGATCGCGTTCCTTTCTATATTGCAGTCTATCTTCAATAGTGGTGCTTATGTATACAGCCTATATGATGGCCTACACTTCCACCTTTAAATGGAACTACGTTCTGAAAATTTCCACTCGGATTTGCATCTTGGTAGATTTGTCAGTTGGAGCGATTACAGTGATATTTTGTGATTTGTATTCTAATTGCTTTTACCGATGCCAAGAACTGCTAAAGAGTAAAATGTTAAACAAAGCTGTAATCTTAAATTCGAGAAATTACAAAAGTCGAACAAGGGGATTTCGTAATAACAGGACCAATTCCTTGAGTGAATATCTTGTGCTAGTGGAAAGGTTCCATACATCGATTGTTTGGAATATTAAAATGTGGAATCGTTTCTATAACCCTGCACTATTAGTTTGGATGATAACTTCAGTTTCGACGCTGATAGGTAACAGCTTCATTATTTCAGTTGCCGTAACCAGTGCAGATTTAAATCTACTTGAACCGGGTTTAATAGATATGCAAGTACAGCTGCACATTTCTACTGTTGTGATACTACATAGTATCACAACTTTGCAGGGATTGGAAACTGTGGTAAGTTTATGGCACAATACTTGTCTTGAAATATTATTGTAAGTTCACTTTTTTGGGGCTGTGAATAAAGTTTAATCTGCAATGAAAAGCAGTTGATGTCGAATAGAACGCATGTGTTAACCCTAGAACGCATAGGTGGCGTCATATGAGACACCACCTATTTAACTATCTAGTTTTTAGTGATTTGCTGTTATGTTATCATATTCATATTTTCAGTACCTCTCCAGAAGATTATTGTTGATATCTCCCTTTCATTTTTAATTTCCTAAACTTGTTACAAGCTTTATAATTAGTTTTTTAGTTACTTGGTGTCGCATATGACGCCATCTATGCAATCACGTAACACGTTTTCTCGGTAGGTGTTGGTCGGTAACCACTTGCCATCTGTCAGTTTACGTACATAATTTTCATAGTAACGTAATGCGAAGTGGAATTTGTTAAAATAGCTATGACTACTGTCTTTATAGGATTGCCAGTTAGCTATTATACTTCAGTCGCCGAACAGATAGAGTGGAGCAGGCAACCAAAATAACATATTACAAAGGTAACTCGATAATATATTAACTAATTACTAAAAGGAACAGAGATGGCGACGCTTATAATTAGAACTAATTTCAATTGACATTAAATAACTTTTTGAGGTTATGGTGCAAATATCGAGAGATCCAAAAAAAAATGATTCTCTGCGGGCTGTGGAAGTTCAAACGTATGAACAATATGTTGGTGGCACTGTAAGTCTATGTCAAATTCGAGGTTATCAGGTTAGGTTTTGCGTCAGTCTGTGTCAAAACTTTGACACACACTTCAGTACTGCCAACTGATTCAGACTATCCAGGGCGTGCTGCAATTGAGTTTTTACAAAAGCACACTGTAGTTATTTGTCAAAAGTGTTTAACGTAGATATTAGTACCTGATCAGTTCCTTAGATTTAACAATTCATTTATTCATACTCATAAATAAATATTTTAAGAACTTTAATTTCCGCTTTGCCCTTTAATATGCATCTATGCAGTCAAAATTATCTCCCAGATATTAAAAAAGGTGTATAGTAAATTTAAAGTGCCTCATTAAACAAAAAAAGGTGTGGTGTCGTATACGACACCACATATGCGATAATGTAACTTTCTTAGATGTATGCGTTCTAGGGTTAATAACGTAAAAACATATAGGTGATACCTACGCTATGTTTCTTACCTTTTGCGAAAATGTTGGTCGATAATGATAACTCGATAGCAAACAGTGTCACCAGTTGTTTGAAACGTTAAAACTTAATTAATGAAGTACACGGTTAAACCTCATCTCTTTAAGTACTCAAAATTCTTTGCCAATAATTTTTTTCATTCAGGCGAATAAACTTCAGAAGGTATACTATATATCTATGCGATACCTTTAGATAGCTGAATTATATCATTATACAGTACACGATTATTTTCAATAATTATTAGACAAAAGTCATACACCGCGCTCTTAGTAATTGTCGTATTCCCTAGAATTGGCACGGTAAGGAATCACAAATGTAAGTATTTATAGAACAAAATAACACTCCGCACCCGGTCTCAGTGCTCGACCTGTCTGATGAACTGCGATCTGTTCTCCGTAGTCTAAAATTTTGCTGCGAAAAACAGCGCGAATCGACAAATTAAACGGTTTTTCTTGCGCGTGCATGCAATAGCCAATGGTAACGAGAATTTTCAGACATTGTAATACAGCTTTTGATTTAGCCTTATACTCTACTGTACTATTAATTGATATTGCCCTGGGTCGCCAGCTTATTTAGTCGAAGAGGTATAAGACTCACATCGTCAGTGTGGCTAAGGGTAAGCTAATATTGTTTTGGGTTGGCTCGTTGTCACCTGGAACGCCGAACTTACACATACCAACACTACTAGCAATAAAAACCCCACAGTTGATATAAACAACATTCAATGTGTAAGAAAAACACAAACACAAGAAAGTACATATAAAAATCCATACACAATAAAAAGATTGTGCGCTACATGTTTGAAAATACCATTAAGAGGTCGCTAAAGTTCAGCTATTAACGCAAAGTCAAATTCCACTAGCGCGAAACGTAATGGAATTCCGCGCACAAATACACCCGGGCGAAGCTGTCTATTCTTGAAATACGAGCTAGCGAGGGCGCATTTAATTGACGTAACCGCGAGGTTCTGGTTGCATGGGATTTCCCGTACTCTCAAACACGAGAACAATGGCCTCAGATGTCGTAATAATATCTCACCTTGCACGGTGGTTATAGCTAGCAGCTAGCCTGGTTTTCGGTTGCACCAAATGTTCTCGTAGTAGCACAAGAAATGCGCTACTTTTATGGCGTCGAAATGATAGCTTCCTTGTAGCAGCAGCTACAGCCTTTGGCCATGATTCACCGGTATATGTTTGCTTTTGCAAGCTGGGTTCATATTCATGGTTCCCTACGTGACGGTGACGAATAATGCAGACCCCAATACACAGGGCACTTTTAGTGCTATTATGAGATCGCTTCGTGCCTCTATTGATTCGTACGCACGAGCCGTTTGCCCGCTTACCTTTTATTGGTTTGGGTGCGAATAAATCTCCCGCGGGCCCGCACGGCATTGTTGCAATTCTACTTATCACTCTGCTACCTGGAATTATGCTGTTGTATACGCGAATTCATTCACGTTCGCACTCGTGATCTCGCGTACAGATACTTATAATACGTGGCCGCCTATTACATAATGCACATATAACGAATACGGTTGGGCTTATTGCTAGCAATATATATATATATATATATATATATATATAAGAAAAAGGTATGAAATATATGAATACAGGTGGCACGAATTGGCCCGTTTCAACATAGTGCTTGCAGCAGAGAAGTCTGGTTTACTTGTAGATTGGCAAGCCAGCAATCTTAAGGCTGTTTAGTTTCGTGGCTGTTGTCACTTTTTTTCCATTTAATCTCGAGGAAGGTATTTTAAAATTTGATTTACTACTTAGCTTTGTATTATGTGTCTCCTCGAGTTACCATGAATTATAACCAATAGCTCAGCTGCATGAAAATAACTAGCCTAACATAATGTAATTGTGAAGGGGTGATTTCTATAGGGAAAGCGGAGAAAAGTCTTAACTTTCGGAATTATTTTTTTGTGTAAAACCCTTACAATCGCTTAGTTTATTCTCAAATATATGATAAAAGCAATATGTGCCAGCATTATATTAGTACAAATTGTGGTTACTGTAATTGCTGGTATGCAAGCTCAAATAGTAATTGGAGCAAAGAAATAATCTTGAATTTGACTTCAACCGGTATCAAATACTAAGTGACAGTATTTCCGCTGTCACACTTGAAGAGTTATTTATTACGTGCAACATGGAATCTAAGCGTCTTACTCTAAAAATGCAGGTGATTTCGTATAAAAGTTAGTTAGGTAGGCACGTGAAAGATTATTATTATTATTTATAGGCACCAGTTAGCTGCTTACTGTAGCCTGAAGAAGTTTGCGGCGCGGCGCGTCTAGATGCGTCCTGAGAATTTGAACGAACATACCTTATCTCAATCTGCTTGTTCTTTATACCCCCTGTAACTGCGACTGCATATTGGTCTAACAATGACAAATGCGTAGAATGTACGTTGATACGTTATATTAAACGCACTATATTAAGAGGCAATATCTCAGCGGGTAGCCTGTCATTTGCGTGTGAGCCACTAATATTACTGGAAAGTCAATACTTCAGAGCGGGTATAATTTGAAGAATGGTAATTCTGGCAAGCTAGGCTCAGTCAAGCCGACGCCGACGTGTCCAAATGGCGTTTAGCATCTCTGACGAGGAAATGTTTAAAATAGGTGTTGCTTACGCGAGCACTTGCGAAGAAACACATGTTATCTATGGGAATTGCAACAAAGACGTTGAAAATATTATACCTATGATAAAGGACGATTTACATGCATAAATTACACACAATAGATGGGTGATTACAGCTTAGAGCAATAATTAGCTATACCAAGTTCTGAAGGTATGGCGTTGCCCACCAGCTCGAAACGGCGATTTCGGTAGATAATATGTTTGGAACCATAATTGTAGAGATGGGCGCGTGAGTGAATATTCACTCACGTCATGCACTTTTTACGTTTGCTTTGAACACACGTTCACGCATGCTCACGCTCACGTTCACTCATGTTCATGGCGTGACCCTTCAGTTACGACGTGATCCGCAGCTTTTATTTAAAAATTTTAATTCAGATAGAACAGCATGTTCAAATTCAAAACCAATAAAGGACCCGCAACAGAACTGAAGCTCTAAAATAAAATATGTTTTGGACGTTAAATAATTTATGTGATATGTTGCAATCAGAGAAATAAATAAATGAAAAGTGAATACAATAGATTACAGCAAGGGATCCATACTGATTTCACGCAAAAACATTTCTTCCAACCGTCTTCAAAAACAATACCTTCAATACCTAACGCTGTCATTGGAATTGACGCTTCCCTCACTGATACGAGTACAAGAAGGTATATCTTGCTAGGCAACACTTTTAATTTCTAGGTTTAAAAGTACTGCTATGTTCGAGAAACTGGAAGTAAGTTCTAATTGGTTGCATACAGACGGAGACATTCAATTGACTGTAGACACAACATTCGCAACACAACAAAGATGCGTAGCTTCGTCGCTGCAGGCTGCCACACAGAAGTACAATTACCTCTTGCTTTAGCTATAGATCTTCCACATAGGTGGGCAGCGGGGAAGCGCGACACCCTCCAGTCCTTTAGTCGTTGCTAAGTATTTAACGGGAAATTAAAGTAAAACGTCTTGGAAATTTTTTCACACATCCCTCACGTCCATGGCCCGACTTTCAAATATTATTGTTTTCACGTCACGCGCCCATCCCTATCCAGTTCTAAGCGATACCGGAGAGGTTGATATGACCTCTCTCTGTTGTGTCTACAGTCAATTGAATGTCTCCGTCTGTATGCAACCAATTAGAACTTACTTCCAGTTTCTCGAACATAGAAGTACTTTTAAACCTAGAAATTAAAAGTGTTGCCTAGCAAGATATACCTTCTTGTACTCGTATCAGTGAGGGAAGCGTCAATTCCAATGACAGCGTTTGGTATTGAAGGTATTGTTTTTGAAGACGGTTGGAAGAAATGTTTTTGCGTGAAATCAGTATGGATCCCTTGCTGTAATCTATTGTATTCACTTTTCATTTATTTATTTCTCTGATTGCAACATATCACATAAATTATTTAACGTCCAAAACATATTTTATTTTAGAGCTTCAGTTCTGTTGCGGGTCCTTTATTGGTTTTGAATTTGAACATGCTGTTCTATCTGAATTAAAATTTTTAAATAAAAGCTTCGGATCACGTCGTAACTGAAGGGTCACGCCATGAACATGAGTGAACGTGAGCGTGAGCATGCGTGAACGTGTGTTCAAAGCAAACGTAAAAAGTGCATGACGTGAGTGAATATTCACTCACGCGCCCATCTCTACAATTATGGTTCCAAACATATTTATCTACCGAAATCGCCGTTTCGAGCTGGTGGGCAACGCCATACCTTCAGAACTTGGTATAGCTAATTATTGCTCTAAGCTGTAATCACCCATCTATTGTGTGTAATTTATGCATGTAAATCGTCCTTTATCATAGGTATAATATTTTCAACGTCTTTGTTGCAATTCCCATAGATAACATGTGTTTCTTCGCAAGTGCTCGCGTAAGCAACACCTATTTTAAACATTTCCTCGTCAGAGATGCTAAACGCCATTTGGACACGTCGGCGTCGGCTTGACTGAGCCTAGCTTGCCAGAATTACCATTCTTCAAACTATACCCGCTCTGAAGTATTGACTTTCCAGTAATATTAGTGGCTCACACGCAAATGACAGGCTACCCGCTGAGATATTGCCTCTTAATATAGTGCGTTTAATATAACGTATCAACGTACATTCTACGCATTTGTCATTGTTAGACCAATATGCAGTCGCAGTTACAGGGGGTATAAAGAACAAGCAGATTGAGATAAGGTATGTTCGTTCAAATTCTCAGGACGCATCTAGACGCGCCGCGCCGCAAACTTCTTCAGGCTACAGTAAGCAGCTAACTGGTGCCTATAAATAATAATAATAATCTTTCACGTGCCTACCTAACTAACTTTTATACGAAATCACCTGCATTTTTAGAGTAAGACGCTTAGATTCCATGTTGCACGTAATAAATAACTCTTCAAGTGTGACAGCGGAAATACTGTCACTTAGTATTTGATACCGGTTGAAGTCAAATTCAAGATTATTTCTTTGCTCCAATTACTATTTGAGCTTGCATACCAGCAATTACAGTAACCACAATTTGTACTAATATAATGCTGGCACATATTGCTTTTATCATATATTTGAGAATAAACTAAGCGATTGTAAGGGTTTTACACAAAAAAATAATTCCGAAAGTTAAGACTTTTCTCCGCTTTCCCTATAGAAATCACCCCTTCACAATTACATTATGTTAGGCTAGTTATTTTCATGCAGCTGAGCTATTGGTTATAATTCATGGTAACTCGAGGAGACACATAATACAAAGCTAAGTAGTAAATCAAATTTTAAAATACCTTTCTCGAGATTAAATGGAAAAAAAGTGACAACAGCCACGAAACTAAACAGCCTTAAGATTGCTGGCTTGCCAATCTACAAGTAAACCAGACTTCTCTGCTGCAAGCACTATGTTGAAACGGGCCAATTCGTGCCACCTGTATTCATATATTGCATACCTTTTTCTTATATATATATATATATATATATATATATATATATATTGCTAGCAATAAGCCCAACCGTATTCGTTATATGTGCATTATGTGATAGGCGGCCACGTATTATAAGTATCTGTACGCGAGATCACGAGTGCGAACGAGAATGAATTCGCGTATACAACAGCATAATTCCAGGTAGCAGAGTGATAAGTAGAATTGCAACAATGCCGTGCGGGCCCGCGGGAGATTTATTCGCACCCAAACCAGTAAAAGGTAAGCGGGCAAACGGCTCGTGCGTACGAATCAATAGAGGCACGAAGCGATCTCATAATAGCACTAAAAGTGCCCTGTGTATTGGGGTCTGCATTATTCGTCACCGTCACGTAGGGAACCATGAATATGAACCCAGCTTGCAAAAGCAAACATATACCGGTGAATCATGGCCAAAGGCTGTAGCTGCTGCTACAAGGAAGCTATCATTTCGACGCCATAAAAGTAGCGCCTTTCTTGTGCTACTACGAGAACATTTGGGGCAACCGAAAACCAGGCTAGCTGCTAGCTATAACCACCGTGCAAGGTGAGATATTATTACGACATCTGAGGCCATTGTTCTCGTGTTTGAGAGTACGGGAAATCCCATGCAACCAGAACCTCGCGGTTACGTCAATTAAATGCGCCCTCGCTAGCTCGTATTTCAAGAATAGGCAGCTTCGCCCGGGTGTATTTGTGCGCGGAATTCCATTACGTTTCGCGCTAGTGGAATTTGACTTTGCGTTAATAGCTGAACTTTAGCGACCTCTTAATGGTATTTTCAAACATGTAGCGCACAATCTTTTTATTGTGTATGGATTTTTATATGTACTTTCTTGTGTTTGTGTTTTTCTTACACATTGAATGTTGTTTATATCAACTGTTGGGTTTTTATTGCTAGTAGTGTTGGTATGTGTAAGTTCGGCGTTCCAGGTGACAACGAGCAAACCCAAAACAATATTAGCTTACCCTTAGCCACACTGACGATGTGAGTCTTATACCTCTTCGACTAAATAAGCTGGCGACCCAGGGCAATATCAATTAATAGTACAGTAGAGTATAAGGCTAAATCAAAAGCTGTATTACAATGTCTGAAAATTCTCGCTACCATTGGCTATTGCATGCACGCGCAAGTAAAACCGTTTAATTTGTCGATTCGCGCTGTTTTTCGCAGCAAAATTTTAGATCACGGAGAACAGATCGCAGTTCATCAGACAGGTCGAGCACTGAGACCGCGTGCGGAGTGTTATTTTGTTCTATAAATACATACATTTGTGAATCCTTACCGTGCCAATTCTAGGGAATACGACAATTACTAAGAGCGCGGTGTATGACTTTTGTCTAATAATTATTGAAAATGATCGTGTACTGTATAATGATATAATTCAGCTATCTAAAGGTATCGCATAGATATATAGTATACCTTCTGAAGTTTATTCGCCTGAACGAAAAATTTTATTGGCAAAGAATTTTGAGTACTTAAAGAGATGAGGTTTAACCGTGTACTAGACACAAATTAACAGCAATTAATTTATGTAAACACAAGTCTGCAAACCCACAGAAGTACAATTACCTCTCGCTTTAGCTATAGATCTTCCACATTGGTGGGCAGCGGGGAAGCGCGACACCCTCCAGTCCTTTAGTCGTTGCTAAGTATTTAACGGGAAATTAAAGTAAAACACACATTCCCTCACGTCCATGGCCCGACTTTCAAATATTATTGTTTTCACGTCACGCGCCCATCGATATCCAGTTCTAAGCGATACCGGAGAGGTTGATAACGATGACCTAAGAACCCGACGACATATTTGGCTTATTTCTCCGACGCGAAACTTCGGGGCAGGCGCTACAGGTCCGTTAACATTGGAAAGAAACCAATAGCTGGCAGATTTTTATCCTTGGTATCCCATTCAAGGTTTTATAACACAGCAGAAGTTTATAATTAATTCGGGTTCAATCGGTATGTCGCTAAAACAGATAAAATAACTTCCAGTTGCTAACACCTCTGGATTCACTACTTGCGGTGGCTTACGTCGATTATTTCTATCTGCCCGCGTAGTTCAGGTTGGCTTGCCAATCACCATTTTGCCCCTCTGCTAACCCAAAACCAGCGGCGTGCGCCCGAAAATTGCACTGATCAAGTTTATTTTTATTTATTTTTGTACTCAGCCAATAGCCCTTAGGCCAATTATAGGCATCGCTGTACATTTATGGGGACTTCCAACCCCACTAACAACTGTCATGATGTTATTATGAAATCCGGGACCAACTATTTCCGTGGTAGCCGTACCACAAAGCGCTGAGAGAAGCAGCAGTGAAACTCCCAACCAAGTTCTGACTAGAAATAACGTTGCTTAACTCTACTGATCGTTCGTGGACGCTTGTTCAAGCTGCACCACCCGGGAACCCTAAACATCGCGTAAGGAAACATTAAAGACGATGAAAATCACATTTCTTAGCTTAATTCTAGCGAGTAATTTCGATTTCATCCATTTATATGATATGTTTGGTTAACTTTCTTAGCGCTTCTCTAAATGCCCTGTGAGAAACTGCACTTTAGAAGTCCTCGAACGTGTGTGGACTAGTGTTGGTGGACATACTGCCCAAAATCTTGTTCGGCCTTTAACTTTGCTAAATAATATCATAAAATGTTTACCAAATTCAGTCTGGTATAGTTTACAAACGTTATTGTCAACTGGAATGTGCGTATATATGAACGAAGTGTAGTTCAGATTCCATATTCGGATTCAAACAGATATTTTGTTTGATGAATTAAATCATTTACCTATAAGATTTTTTGCTTGAAATTTTTAGATTATCTGCTTTTTCGCAAGATTATTTATTCAATAAATTTTCATAACTATTGAAGCAAGACTTTTATATGTTTAGGTACTTTGTTAATACTTTAATTGTTAGTTTTAACACTTGCATAATTTGAATCTTCATTACTAACTTTATATTTATAACAATTTAATATTGCATTTCATTACTCAAAAAGTTTAATTAATGTCTCGTTTTGTATGAGTGGAATTGTACATTTTTTCAGCACTGTACTGGATGTATTGGCAAGCGAAGACTTATTTGATTAAATGTACAAGTCTCGTATTTGATATGGTAATATGATTTGAAGAAAATTTCAAAAGCTTATAATTCAAACATGCAGCCTCCTCAACGTCTGAAAAATTTATGAAATCTAGCGCATATTGTTAGTTTCCTCTTCTTCTTCTCCCCTCAAGTCTATATGACTGTCGTAGAATTTGCTTTACGCATTACTTCCATTCTTCTTTGTCGCTGAATGACTTTCACCTAAGTCTCTGTCTCGTGATTCTTTTTGCATTCCTTTTTCAATATTACTTTCGAGGTCGTTCTCTCTTATTTTCTTCCAACGGTACCCATTGGAACAATCATTTCTTCTATCTTTTTCTGACATTCTATGGCTCGCAATGCCCATGCCATGCTTATTAAATCCTTCTTGATGTATTCACCATGTTTTTCAAGGTCGTTTGCTTTGAGCAGCTTTGGTAGTGTCCCTTCTAAGGGTCGCTAATGTACACTGCATCTACGCTTTTCTAGATATATTCCGTGCTACTGTACTGTGCTCGAGCCTTGGAAAAGTTATTCCCGATGCACTTTGTATACTTTGGTAAACATTTTCAAACAGAAAATTGGCATTAGTACCTGTGACAGGTCACCATACTCCATTTGATTTTACTGGCCCCATGTATGAAGCTTTTACGTGTGCCTTGTTATTCTTCTTCTTTCTGGAGTTAATGTTTTCACCCGTGTCCTATACTCTACTTTTACTGAGAATTCAAATTGTCCTTTGGTTTGCCCACTTAAATCAGTCGTCGAAGCAGAAGACCCGTCCTTACCTCAGTGCAGCTAAGGGTATTGTCAATATTGCTCTTGCCGGCCTGCTCGTGATCACCTATAATTCTGTAATGGTACATGCAAATACTGCCAAAAATATAAGCCAAACAGTTTGCATGTAAAAATATATACTCTGTAAAAGAAATATACGTGCATAGAAATACATAAAAAGAATACACAATGGTAATATGTGTTACATGTTATATACAGTCCATAAACTTTAATGCTGGATCTACATGGTATGTTTAAATTCCGCACTCGAATTCACTGAATACGGCTCTGACGCTAGTAGCTTGAAATCAGCTGAAGCGATGTGTCAACACGCGCTTTGCTCCTGGCGAGCTGAATTACCAGCACGCTCGTTGAAACTATTGAATAATTTACTGCAATTCCTTCTTGAATCACTATTATGGTTCGGCTCCCAGTTTCACGTTCCGGGCATTCAAGCCTGTGTTTTTATTAATAATAATTAAACTTGCCTTTACCTTGTTGCAAGTTAGCGAAAAGTTCAGCTGCGAGACTTTAGTAGTTGACGTTGGCGTTAGCAAAGCTCGAAGTTCGAGTGACAGCTGGAATAGCAGCGTCTGTCTATGAACTGCTGCATCTCGCGAAGGCGTTCCCAAGTTGGCACTTATAATACTTCGCGTGGCGTCCCTTCTGTTTTGGGTGACAGGCACACCTCGCTTATTGGCAAGCGACTGCTCCCCAATGCTTTCAAACCGCCAAATTGCACAAAACCGTTATGTCACTTCACTATTCGAGAACGCAGAACATTCGTTGCAAGTTGTACATACACAATAAATTTGAATCATTCGAGAACGCAGAACATTCGTTGCAAGTTGTACATACACAATAAATTTGAATCTAATTACTACAATGTAAGAAATACAGTTTAGTTTTATTTCTAGCAGAATAATGGCTAAGTAATTTATAAAGCCAATAATGTTACTCCCATATAGTCATGGTTGTAGGTTATTTCTGGTAACGGCATAACTGTGTATTACACGAACCATGTAGCATATGACTTGAGCATGATTCGGGTATTGTAAATAATATATTTTCAAAGGTACATTAACCGGTATTTCGAATTAACCCAATTATTATTCGGGGGAATGGTCGAGATTGGTGGCATATAAACATTTTGGGTATCATCATTTTTCGCCGTACTTAATTCCAACAAAAACCATCGGGGAATACTCGTATCCCTTCATTTTGTTAGGAATTGGCGAATGTAGTTGACTTGCTAGTATTCGTAAACTTTGTTATAGACGTTGCTTTAATTAATAGTTTTAGTTCTGAGTATAGTTATAGAAGAAGATTTATCGCAATTTAATTTTAGTTTGAAGTTTTAGATCCACGAAAATATTGTATTCTTTTTGAAGGTAAGATCAGTGTGTCATATCATTGCCATCGCTAGTTTTCTACTATGCATTACACTCCACTATATTTTAAGCGACTGCGTTGTATTAAAACTTTTATTAAGCAATAAAAAGCAATTGTGCATTTATTGATCGTTAATACCGTCGCTTGTATTACACCTTCACTCATTAGTAGTCAGAATAAAAACATACCAGCAGCGTTTCGATTTGCTTCAGACACAATCAATTTGGTCAGATCTACCAAACACATTCAAAAACATTTAAAACTAGTTTATTGAAAAGGATCGTTGCTATTGCAAATTCCCTATCGCAGTGGGTTCTCAAAGCAGTAATCAGATGCAATAAATTACAATGGATCCTATACGTCTCCCCAAAAAGTCAATAAAGAATTGCAACTGCATCTGCTGCTTGCTTAGATTGGAAATTAGAGCAGGTGCCCTAATAGGAATCAGCCCTTTTCACTGCAAATGCATGTACACTTTATCAAATATTGAAGAATGCGTGGCATATTCGAAAATATACCTAACCATTTCAATCCTTTCGGCGATACTTGTTTTTAGCAGCTGTGCTTATAGGTTGTACGAAGTTATTGTAGTTTATAAGTCTTCTGAGACCCTGAAGGTAATCGAACACATCACTGATATACTTTTCAATTTTAAAGCCAATGTGATCATGATCTGCTGCTTGGTAAAAATTAAGACTGGAAGAAAACTGTATAGTGATCTCGGATACATTTTAAAATGTGCCGAACATGCTGTTTCGTACTCAAGAAGGAAAATTCTAAATCAGACATTAACGATAAAAATAAACAGACTTTGCACTATACTCTATTATGCAATAGTGTTGCTCACCTTTACTGAAGTGATATACACTTTTACAGCAAGCAATTTTGCTGGTCTTTACGAGTACGCAACAGCTGTCGTTAGAATTATAACCTTCTATGTAGATCTGGTTGTAGCGTACCATTACGTGGTCAAAACAGTAGTCTACAAATCCATTTGGTTGGAATTTTATGCCCCTGTAAGGAATCTGATGACCGAAAGAACAATGCAGCAAAATAATCGAGTAATATTATTTGGAGAATTATTGTCAGAGCTACAAAGACAACACATGGCACTAATACAAGCCTTTAGGACGTTGGTGGACCACGTTAATCCAGCAACAGTTATTTGGTTACTACTTACTGCTGCTGCGCTGGTATCTAACGTTTATATATTCTGTCAAGCATTGTCCAGCGGAAATTTTGACTCTCTAGGAGCTGATGATCTGCGAGTACAGGCAAGGCTGTTTAGTTCTATAGTTCTATTGTACTTCGCCATGAACTTATTAGAAGAGCTGCAGAATGTGGTAAGTGTTACATAGTTATAACAATAAACTTTATCAATGTCTCATACAGGAATTTATTAAACTCAATATTCGTCTCAACGTAGGGATACGTCAGTTTATTAATTACAGTGGAATAAGGATCGGAACAAGCTTTTGTATTTAAACCGTAATGTAGTTGCAATTTTGAGTAAAGCAAGTTTTTCTTAAAAATGAAATGCATAGTATTTGAATCATATCATAGCTAAGATGTAATTTGTGTACATTTATTGTTAGCAACAAGTTTAAGGAAAGGTCTGAAGCTCAGCCTACAAACTCAAATGCTTGTTATTCTGATTGGCTTTACCTGATCTAAAGATCATCCACTGAGAAACTTTCTCTTCCACGTCGAGGATGTTTGGGATCAATATGCACTTTCAACCTCCCTTCTCTCTTCATTTTCTGTGAAAGTTTTCTCCCACTTCAAAGAAAAGGCATACTGCATTTCGCTTTACAAGAAATTAAACATTATTAAATTTGATACGGCTACATTAAACAGCACACTAAAATAAATACAGCTTTCGTCGGTCACATTGCGAGCTTCCAATAAATCACCCTTAAATATCTACTTGCACGTGTGACGTCACTCGGTATACCAACTACCTACGGAACTCAATCTTGATAGAATAAGGACAAGTCATCCACCGATTGCAAATAGCGATTTATGCATCCCAGCAGGAATGCGCTAAAAATTTATGTCTGTTAAAGGTGCTGTCTTTAAGATATGTCCATAAATGCAGCTGCTCTCTCCACGGCGTTAACTTATTTTTTTCCTGAGTGATGATGTTATGTAGGAAGATATGCGTTCTAGATATGATCAAGCCACGGTGTTGTAAATTTGTAAATGCGAGTCCTTACTCTGTGTTAGATGTCAGTTCTTCCAAGATTGATAAATTCGTACGTCGCTCCACCCACGAGACTTTCAACAAAACACAAGCTAGACGAGTGTTTTCACGAAGTATATTTTGTTGTTTTTGAGATGGGCTACCCCTTTCAAAACAAATAAGTTTAAGCATCTTTTTTTACTGTAGCAATGCTACGTTACATTTCTTTGATGCTGTCTTGGCATTTCTTCGTCAGTGCTTGTAAGCAACGACGTGTAATCCACATATGTCGAATTGAGGTTTTTGTTCTTCATAGCAATATTTGGTTAACATTTTCCACTCGGTTGCGTACCTGTATTTTCTTGGATTTGGCACAACGACACTTTAATGTACTGAAAATCTTATCAACCCTAATAACTTTTTTGATTCTTTACTTATATTCACCGATTGTTGTCTGAACTGACGGGGTGTTATTCTTTTCAAATTCTTTACTTCGCTTTCTGTCAAAGTGGATAGCTAAAGAATTTATACATATATTAAATCTTTACTTTTTCTATAGTTCAGAGTTCAAATTATTTGCTAATATATTTTTGATTTAGGAGAATTCTCGTTTACGACCAGCAGAAGGTTTAAAGGTTGCACGAATAGGTAGTGGAAAGACTGAGAGAACAGGGGATCGTAATCACCAAATAGTAGTAGATAAGGGCAAAATCACTGTTATTGTGTAAGGCCACTTCGTATTATCTAGCCAGTGGTGTGTATTATGGACAAATTCCACCAGGAAAACATTCCCTTGTTCGTCTGTATATGGGCGAGCTTAATACACACATTTAACATATCTTGCCTTTTATTTTCCTCAAAATGCTATCCAAATTACAAGAAGTGAAACAGCATGAATTGGTATATTACGACAACGCCAAACTACACCTACCACAGGTTACACTGCGATGGGAACAAATGATAGTAGAACGGCCGCTTGTCCACGGATATCTAGCAGAGAGGGTGTGGTTCACACTATATGTGAAGTTTAATTCTTTCTCAGGACAGTCGAATTGATAAAACGCCAAGGCAGACTGAGTAAATTCAATCGTCAGCTAGAGAAGTCCAATCGGTTGACGGCAGTATCGGATTGGGTTTGCCTTTTAAAAGAAATTTGGCTTTGATAGGGAATGATGCCACCCCAGATTCCGCTTTGGGCCGCTTTGAATACACGGTACAGTTAGGGATGTTACTGGCTTTAAACACGATCGACGGTTAAATTCGCTTAAACGTCCCGCGATCATTATTAGCTCACTGTTATCGCCGCTATAAGCGATAGCAAAACACACGTGTTCAGTTTTGATTTACAGGATAATAAAAGTTCAAAATCGACAGTTAACCATAAACAACTGGCAAACTGCCACGACAAAGAACAAGATATGTCTTTTTCCTCAGTAGCTTCTACAAACTACTTTAACTACAAACCGAGACGTAGATGAACTGTCACAAATTTCGCAGTCCCGGACTGGTCTCAGCATCTGAACTACTTAGGAAGCAAGACAAGTTTAAAGCAAAGAATCAGCAACTAAGGCAACACTACGACACTCCTCGGTAACTAATAGTGGATTGCGCACTCAACCGGTACTGTACAAATTAACTTAAGGGCTGGCTTAAGAGCGTGCCTTTAGTGGCGGGGACAAATCTCTGATTCAAAACTCCGCTATGGACTGCAGCTGGCCTTCATAGAGGGCAGAGCTAGTAGTGCTAGCTACAGTGCCTTTATATAGACAGTGGCGACAATGGGGTGTCCTATTTTTGATTGGCTCCCTAGATCACGTGGTTTTAGCCGCCATGTTTATGCTAAATCACCTGTGATTCGTGTTATACTTTTGGCAGTACTGAAGTGTATTGTTAGTCTATGTCAAATTCGAGGTTATCAGGTTCGGTTTTGCGTCAGTTTTGACACAAACTGACGCAAATCTTAACCTGCAAATCTCAAATGTTTTCAGTACTGCCAAACGTAAAACACGTATCACAGTCGACTCTGATCACGGATTTAAATAAACACCCGTTAGAAATTTGCATAAATATGGCGGCGGGGGTGTGGCTTAGTTGTATTGTCGCCACTGTTTATATAAAGGCACTGTATGCTAGCAAATAAAGCAAATATTATTCCATTTTTAACTACCAAACTATAGTTGGCGCTGCGATCGTTGGCGATTCTAAGAATTTTGCTATGCAAAATAAATGTGCAGGTTTAGAGGCTGTGAGGGCTGTAGTTTCGAGTTTTACCTCAGACAAATAATAGAATTGCCTGAGGGTTTTAGGACCGATCCGAAGTTGAACGTACTTAGCTACTACATGAATAACGGAATATGGATGTACTTAGAGTAAATAAAAATGTTAGTAAAAAAATAAAACGTTTTCTGAAATGGCCTGTTGAAGACAAAAGCTTGTAACTTGCACATGCTAATTTCAAATGCGGTAGTATTAAAACTGTTGTTAAATACCAATTTCAGTTTATTAGCTGTAAGTTTATTTTTATTCGACAAAAGGTCTACTGTGTATGAATTAGTCGGCCTATTGCCACAGTTTATATTATTGTAGCGCGAGTCACAATCAAAAAGGGAAGCATATATATATAAGTTATAAACTACATATATCAGCTCCCCCGGGGACTTAGTGGTAATGGTAAGGCATCCGACTTACAAATGGAAAGGTTTCAGGTTCGATATCATTCAAAATCAAATGTAAAATTTTGACATTTACGTGTAAACATAGTTTGTCAAGTACTTGTGCAGTTAAAAATCAACTCCAAGTGCGAAATCAGTCCTTCTCAAGACTACGCCTGATGACGAAAGCAGAATTAGCTTCCGAAACGTCGCGCTACAATAATATAAACTGTGGAGATAGGCCGACTAATTTATACACAATGAGACCACAGTTACAAATCGACCAATAGCATCAAAATTACACTGACTATTTGCTAGTAGCTAATTACACTGACTATTTGCTAGTAGCTGATTACAGCGACTATTTTTCGAAATTGTCAAAATCCAAAAAGAGCTATTTTTCGCAAATAAGATAAGACTTCAATGCGATTTTTTAGTGTTATTTTTAGCTAACTGAACAATATCAAGGCCAGAAAACACCTATTTTTTAACTTTAGCTAAAAATGAATTTTTCAATTTTTCAATTATTTTTCAAAATTTCACATACAAAGACATAATATTAAGCTCAATTTTTTTTATGTGGACACTTTAAAAATTTGTAATTGGGAAAAATAATATAAAATATTAATTACTCCTTTGAATTTTTTATTATTTACCGAAAAGTAGTATGTTTGCATAATATTTTCGTTTTTATGGAAGGTGCGCTTTAGGAGAAATATTTTTCAATTCTAATTACTATCTATTTAAATTGCTTCTAGCAACTTTAATCTATCCCTTTTAATGAATTACTGTTACAAAAATCCTGTAAATGTTCTTTTACAGTTGTCTAAATGAGGAGATTTTTCTTTATCCAATTATATGTTCTAATGAATTTCTGCATTCAAGAATTAAACGAAATTTGTCAATTAGAGATATAAAGTTTTCCGATTTAAATAATTAGATAATAGAAAAAATATTTACTTTATCACTTTTTGTGTTTTTCTTATATTAGTAATTAATTCATTGTTATTATAGTATTATATTATTTTTTTTAATAACTTCAGTGAGCAGTGACTAACTTTATTCTTAAAACATTAAACTACTCTTTCTAGGAAACTACCTCCTCTTAAAATATATGTGTATAACTATTAAAAACACCCTGTATGTATGAAATAATTTTAATAAATGGAAATGATCAATAGATGGATAGGAAATAGGTATTTAGGTAATTGCAAAAAAATTGTTTGGGCATGTCGAAAAATAAATGTTATGCTGCTACTTGTTTTATGCTAAATTTCTCTGGCGTGGTAACGAAAAAGTACCTGCTGAACTTGCTGTTCGAGAGTATGGTTGCTGCTTATCTTAATCTCTTTACCCCCCGCTGTCAACCTTTGATTTGTGACGCTCTCTTGGACCCTTAGACATATGAAGGTTGGTTATTGCCACTGCATTTTCGCAGCAAGAAACGATTTCAGGAATGAGTGAACACTGACCTTGTATGCGCCATCTGTGATATTATAGCTGAACTTTTACTCATAAATTCGTTCAACAAACATGGCGGAGGCCGTTTAAAAAAACTTATTTTCTGGTTTTTGTATTTGTTACTTGCAATAATGGTGTTATATTTTAGAACAACGTACTGAACTACAAGGTGAATAGATTCCATTATGTTAGAATCTAATATATTACCAATAATTTTACAATTCTAGATGCCAATAACGGCAAAAATCATGAATAAATCATAAATCCAACTAGTGGAATCTATTGAATAATGTCTTCTCTTTAAGAAAATCAATTTAGGTTTCCTTTCTTTGCTATATTTTGGGTAAAAATCAGAAAATAAAATAGCTTATGTGGCGCCCTCTTATAATGTGTCTTGAACTGAGATTTCGCAGTGCGCGTCTTAACTTACGGCACAACAAAATTGCGTACTCGAAACAGGCTTGGTGTTCCAAGACGACGACCCGAATCGGCATCCTAATAGTATCAGTACTGGGGGACGGATTGCCGGTCAAACTTAACGGCTGCGGACTGTCATTTCACTCTAACATCGCGGGCGCTGTGTCCTTTTAGTAGAACGAAAAGCTTTAAAGCGTAACAGCAGCTGCAATCTTGAACAGCGAAACAGTTTACACGGTAATATTTCCAATGAGTATACAGCTGATGCCAGCGAGAAGATTCTCGACAAGCCACAGCCTGTTTTCAAAGCCGGATAATATGTGAACCACTCACAATCATAATCATTAAAGTGTGGCGCAATTCAACGACAGTTAGCTACAATAATGGAGTAGTATGCATCTAAATGAAGATTTCCAAAGTGTTAAACACCTCGCGTGCCGCGAAGTAGTAAGCAAACCAATAGAACCAGGATGGCTCAAAATGTTACGGTAGTTACTTTTGATGACCTGTTGGTAAGTCAGCAACCGATTGCAAATAGTGGTCTACGGACTCATAATTTTGGTCAATTCGATTTTTAAAATATGTCACCACGGGTTTCGAAATGGGCGGTAATACGCATTCAGTATTAACATGGTAACGTAGATTTACTTAATTCAATACAGTCATTTCATAACTGACGGAAAGAGGCGTGAGCAATGAAATAAATTGGCGACAACCAAGCCAACGGCCTGGGCGATGATTCCGAACGATTCCTGTGCTCGAGGGACTTCGAATCGAACAGAGCAAAGACTATTGCGTAGTTTATGGTTTTGAAAAAGCGGAAATATAGCTGCAGCTCGAAATGGCAGACTGAGTTGGAGACGGTGTGGACACGGAACACCGGACTCGAGTTGAAGCTGTGACAAACGGAACTAGTTAAAGGCAGACAATATTCAGCACAAAATAAATTTCTCCGATACACCAACAGGGCGTGAACGGACCTGGAACATGAGGTTACCCTAGAAGGCTCACATTTGGTAAAAAGTCCATAAGTGCCAAAAACAATAAAACCGTTCTATCACAACAAATCAGATTGCACTTAAAAAAACTCCGAACTGCACCTTGCACTTAATGGTAGGTATGACCATGCTGCTCGCGCTAACGATTGTGGAAAGAGGTGCAATGCAGCTACCCCATCCGCTGGAAGAATAAATAACCAATGGCAGCGCCAACTCTTCCACATCGACATTACACATTTTGTTTTCTTTTCTAGTAAAGTTCCATAATTCGTTCGAGACTTATAGTCTTCTTCTTGTAGGATTTGGGTTTTTTTTCTGTGTAATAACCAATACTAGCCTCCGTTTCATTTTTGCCCTTAGCAGCCTTGGTGATTACTCGTACACTATTAAAGAGAGCTCATATGCTTCCTTATCTTATGGCATATGGGCTTGCGCTTCCGTCGAAGTATATTTCAGGTAATTAATTAGCTTGTTCAAGATAGCAGTCAACCACAGTAACAGATCACATAACTGTGGACGAAATGAAAGCGTTTCAATGAATCAAGCCCATTTTATATATGCTGGCCAATGTATGTTCAGCCGGAATTTGGTTTTCGAGAGGTTGCTATGTGTAAGAGCTATTTGCAAGACCCTAGAGTCCTGAGTGTGGAAAGTTTTTGAGATATTACGATGTTCATGACCCCTTTGTCAATGTATTAAAAAGGCTGCCATGTTGAAACGCTCTCATTTCGTCGGCAGTAGCGTGATTGGTTACTGTGGTTATTTGCAAAACTCTTAATAAGGCGCTTATATACAGAATTTCATTATGCACTAATTTTCAGTGTTAATTTACTTAATATTATAATACTAGCTGATATAGGGACAGATAAACGATAAGATGTAAATTTTGTATGATCCATTGTTTCACATCTCATCCTTTCTAAACATCTACTATGATCTTTGCAACTGCCACCTGTTCTGGGGGCTGTAATGACATTCCATTATCCACAAATTACTCAATAAGTGTTGAACTCTCGCTTTTACTTATAATAATAATAATAGTGGTGTCATTTTTTTTTGTATAGTGCCAATCAAATACTCCGAAATAGGCAAAGTTCAACATGATGAATTGCCATCAAACTGTTCTGTTACTTAACCTGTTACCTATAAAAACCATAATATCCTTAAAAGCTTGTAACTACGTTTAGTTGGATACAGTTAAAGAATCGGACGACAAAGCTAACAGAGCGATGTGGTTGCTTAATACCAGCGAGATCCTGCTTGCTGTTCTAGAGGAACAACCAAAAGTCCTAAAGCAATTAGAGCAGATCGTATTTCGAGTGGTAGCTCACGTTCTGTGACTAATAGCTGTTTTTTAATAAAGCGGGGGCGTAAGCTACGCTTAACAATTACCAAATTTCATGAAATTAGGTAATTGTAGTGAGAAGAAGGCGAAAACTGATTATTTATGTTCAATTATGTTCAGCATTATTAAATTTTCCTAATCTAATAAGTACGAAAGCAATAAATACCCCTTAAAATGTTGGAAATGTTAGATTAATCGCACCTTTTATGTAAAGGTAATTAGTCTCAGCAAAAAACTACTTAAGTAACAAATGAAAAAGAAGTATGAGTGAATAATAGTCGAGATTTTGGGGAGGCATTTTGTGCTTACCGATTTTTTTCCTAATACGAACGAGTTATATGAAATTATCTGTAATTGTCAATATTTACACCAAAGGACAATTCAAACGAAACTGATAACAAAACTAGATTTCTTAGATTTGGGAAATGCAAAGCCACTGAAAAATGGTGGCGAATCGCACGAACCAAGCACGTAAGTCATGTGAATGTATATCTTGCTTGATCAAATTAGAAATACTCTCCGGTGCTTTCATTGGCTTGAGCCCTTTCAATATAACATGCGTTCGAAGAGAGTGGGACCGAAGAAATAGTGTTTCTTACTCAAAATGTAATATCGTCGTTTCAGTAGCAACAATGTTGTTTGTTTCGAGCAACTGTATCTACAACGCCTATAGCTTGTTAAACGTCTACAAAACTGCACCAACTCTGAGAACTGTTAAAATGATTGCCGATCTTTTGTTCAACTTGAAATCAAGCGCAACAATGGTATGCTGCTTAGTAAATATCGGATACGCTAGAAATAATTATAGGGGCTTAGTGCAACTATTAAACAACTTGCACCGATATAGAGAAAACGAGTTGTTGATCAAAGACGCCTTGAAGAAGCTAAAACATATTTGCAAGAAGTGGTTTGTCATAATCACATTACTGGCTTCTCTTGAAATCATCTACATTTACCTAACGTGTGATTTTGCTTCTGCTTACGCCTACGTAAAAGCAGCAGTTCGATTGATAACTTTTTACGTGGATTTGATCGTAGTCTACCACTACGTAGTTAAAATTACCTTGTACAAGACAATTTTAGTCGTGTTCTACTCTAATGCAATGAAAACTATGCTGCAGCACCAACTTGGTCAGTTAGAGCAAACGTTGCACATTACATCGCTACCAATAAAGCTGTCTCACCTTCAAAGACTCCATTCGGCAGTAGCGGTGAACTACAAATTCATGTGCAAGCAAGTCAATCCAACCATGCTCATTTGGCTTCTGCTGACATCTCCGGCCTTGGTTGCTAACCTTTACCTATTGTTTCAATGCCTTTCAGACGAAAATGCATATTCATTGGAATTCAACGAAATGCGAGTACATGGGCGATTATTCAGAAATTTAGTGGTGATGTATAAGGTCATGACTTTGGTAGAAGAACTGGGTAAAGTGGTAAGTGTTTGAAATATGTGTACTTTTCGTTGAATATTAAATATTAATGTGAACATAGTCAAATCACGTTAAGCATTAGCATATGGCTACTATTTGCTAGAATGCTTTATTGCCCATTTAACGTTTTCCTCTAAAGATAAGAATTGCCTTCTCGTGGTTGTCTAAAATTTTCGGTCGTGGAGAAGCAGGTGGACGCGTAAATTTATTACCGCAATTTTGACACAAGAAGAGGTCAAAAACAAGTGTTCAGTTAAAGTGTCTGGCCGAGTCGTCGTTGAGAGCAAAGTAAAATATCTTCTTTGGGAGTGTTTTACGACCCTCATGGCAAACTACAGCTTTTGTACAAGCCCCTGCCACAGCATTAAGTTACTTGAAACTCTAATCACGTGCCATTTGAAGTATCAAAGAATTGTCGAAGTACCTTGGATTCAGTAATGGCCTTCCATTTAGTACTGTGAATTAAGAGATAGTCTTACATGGAATGCCACGTCCCACACTTTACTTTTACTGTCAAATATTACATTACAGCTAAGTAAATGCCTGCTATTGTGCAATATTATGTGCATTATTTTCCATTGTGTAGATAATATTTTCGTCGTATATATTTGGAATATTTTAGATATTTTAAGAAACGTCCGCCTCAAGGGCTTTAATTTGAGAACATCTGCATCTGAACGAGCTAATCGCTATTTGGAACCTTGGCTGCCATTACAGTCGATCCATCAATGTTATTTTTCAGTCGCCTGCAATTTGCCGTGAGGTCACATTTAGAAAAAATTCTGTAATTACAATTTGATAATGTCCCAGCTTCAACTGATCCGAACCGAACTGTAATGGTATTGTGCGGATTTAATATTGTAATACAGTAAGCGTTTTTAGGAATAATATTTCAAGAACCTAAACGAACGGTAGTTCGACTTCTAACTTAGAGTATGTTAATTTTACATAAGCTTTGTAGGGGGCTCTTCCTCGTTGAAGCGTTCCCAGTACACAAACTGTTGACGCACGGTGACGATTAAACAATAATAAACCCCTTTTATAGGTACGTCCCTGCCGATTTGAGTTTTGCAGGTAACCATCTGCAATTTCGGTCTTAGGTCAAGCCCATCCTAGCAGATTTAACCGTGTGCGTGTTAGAGGCAGCAAACGGGTTTTGACCTGTAGCAAGTGTATTGATTATACATATAGAACTTTGATTAAATAGGGGTTTTCAAAGTAAGTCGTATTTTGATATACTGATATTTTTATCAATCATTGAGCAATTTGAAAATTAAAAATGCCTATATGTGCAGAAAGAAATGGGATTTATTAAAAATATTACATTTATGGTAAATGTTGTATGTGGCCACCATTTTCTTCTTGAAGAAGAAGTAACCTTTATTCAATACTATAAACCGCAGCTCTGAGTAGGTCTGCTGGAATAACTGCTATGTTTTGTGTAATGGATTCCTTCAATTGATCGATTGAATTAGGTTTGGTTAAAAACACCTTTTCTTTTAGCTCAATGCGAGTTTGCAAAGGCAAAACCATTTCTTTTAACAAAAGAAATTGTATTCTAATTTGAAAAACCTGTGATGACACTTGGATACAATGTTATTTTTTATGCAACTGTTTTTAAACAAATTTGTTGCTATGACGACCAAAAGATGAAAATAAAAAATTCCGTTTTTCCTGCTACCTGATACAGTCCTTATTTTCAAAAATGCATAAAAATCAACAACGATACGAGTAGTTTAAAATAATACTTTTGAAAAACTCTATAAATATGATGGTTTCCATTCAGTCCTACGCAGTAGATCGGCAGCAATATTAGTATCTACACAATAAGAATATTCGTTTAAATAATATTACAAAACTATGCAGTACCATTAAATTTCTAAAGGAATATTTTTTATCTACTACTTCGGCGTGTAATTAAGATGATGGATTTTTTATTGTCTCGCAAATAAAAAAATGTATAGATTAAACTGTCGTACTAACTATGGTATTATGTTCTAGTCGCTTATGGGAGAAGCTCACTACAATACGCCAGTACTAAACTGCAAAAAGGTAGCAGTTCTCCTTATAATAATTATAGCTGATTTATGTCCAAAGCTTCTGAATCTTCCTATATCCATGTATACGTTGTAAAAGCAATAGTACAATTAAAAACATAAACAAATTGTTAAGTGTACATGGACAACTAAAGAGAATTATAGCACATAATGCTACCCATTTTAATAATGAAAGATTTACATACTTTGGTAATAATTCTGGCATATCAATTAATTATTGTAGCATAGATCATACACAAGGAAGCCCATAGAAACGATATAACATTTTAGAATCATAATGCAAAATGAAAGACACAACAGATTGCATAGGTATTTGAATACCATAGATGTGCTAATTTATTACAAATAAGCATGTTACCTAATTACTACTGTTTAAGCAATCTTCCAAAGAAATTAAATACAAGGTACACTTGGGTACAAAGGCCGGTCGCCAGCTCAGTCGTAGAAGGCGTGCAGCTTTTTAAGAGATTAATAAGTAGAACAACAAGAATTAAATGCCCAGCGCGCCAACAAATTTTTCCAATAACGTCGAATGCACCCCGGTGTGCCGACGAGAATTTGTAAACTCAATACCTAAGGCACAAATGCAATTCCTGAAAGAGAGCTCCAAACAACATAGATAACCGTAACTAACTTCAAACCTTTATAGGTGGCATAAAGATTATGTAATTCCAGAAAATATTACAGTACAATAGCATACATAATTATCACAATAGTTCGCAAAAATAAGGATCGCAGGTTACTATAATTTAATAAATTACATACTCACAGTTTTACATACAGTTCCGCAATAATACAATTGCACACATTAAAATGGCTGTCTACCAGGCCACTTAGCCAGCAGATGTTTTGGGGCTCGGTCTTGGAGGAAACGCAAATGCGGTTCCAAAGCGTTTAACCAATAAATTCGTACGGCCGGAGCTAGTGTCCCAGCGCGATCTGCACCTCGACGGCGAAGCTAGCATGCCAAACCAGGAGGAAAAGCGCCTGCATCAAGAGGGAAGCGGCTCCGAAAGGTCCAACAAAACGTCGGCTCGCAATCGTCTGCAGCGGTTGCCGTGGACACGAAGAACAGTCAAATGCAGCACCTGCCTCAGAACGGCTTTTTGGTTCAAAATTTGCTTGGCTCCCCAGCGATTGAAACCGGGCTTTAAATGCTTGGCACTACTTACTGTGAAGAGGAAACAGTAGACCAACGATAACATACGGAACTACAGGGAGTCTTAGGGCGTCTAGAGTACTCACCCTGGGTAAAGTCCAGGCCATATGTGATGACTCGTGGTCGCATTCAGAATCCTCACAAAGCTTAGGAATAAGCTTCCTTCTCGTGAGCTTAGTGCATTTCACCAACAACCAAAACTAACAGCAGCTTCAATAAAAATGCACCAAAGCACTTCCAAAAATGCTAAGCCGCCATGGCTGCTTGACGGCTGTAAGCGGAAAAGAACGCGCCCGAAGACAAAAATCTGCGCCTAAAAGATAAATGCCTATCGAGGTCGTAGCGGTCAGAGCGATCGCATATCGAGCGAAACGCGCGGAAGATACCATCGAATGCTAATTTGAACTGCGGCGTAAATGAAACTTAACAAGCAATAAAAACATACATGATGGTGATACCTTTATTAGGGCCAATATTTTTATTAATTTATAATTATTAGCCTGATATTCTGATTTCTATCCATAATGCAACCTATCGAAATTAAGAGACTTTGTACGTGCATATGAGAGAGTACGAATGTGACGCGAACTTTCCTTTCCTTCCTTTTGTTCGCGCCTCGGGGCGACCATACTTGCGCTTTGAACAACGTCGCAAAAGATTGGACTGGGTTCGGCCCCCGCGGGGTCTTTGGCTTTCGTGGGGCCCCGTTGAAAGTAATGTGAGATCGGTAGCGAAGCCCTAAGTTTATTGTGGTTTTGTTGTATTTCAAAATTACTTTATGTGGGCATTCATCATGCAAAATTCAAAGCAGCAGGTAGCAAATTAGCAAGTACAGTGCTGGTGCGGGGGTGAATTTTAATGTGTGTGGCAATGTAGAGTTGAACAGTCAAAAAAGCCTTTTCGTCGGATATCGTTGTATTTCTACAAGAACACCTACTAGCGAATTGCAGGTAGAAGAAAAGTTTTCACGCGCTCAACTACTAAAAGGGGTCGTAATTGGTCGTCAAATTAACTCCTTTGCTACGCGTCGCTTTGAAGATTCGTAACGTACAGCCCTCCATAAGGATGCATCCCTCTTTCCTCTCTACAACCTAGAAGTTCGTGCTTTGCAACTGTAACCCGCTCCCATCTACGCCAATTTCGCGCATGAGTAGCTTTCCTATGGGACATCTAAGCTGAACATACCGGCGCTTCTGTAATTTGAGCCGCCTAAGGTGTTGTTACATAGTTTTGTGTGCATTTTGCAGTTTAATAGTTAATACTGTATCTATTTCTGTAACGATAACCTCTGGCTATTTATAGCTGCTATTATATAGCGTTCGCGCGTAAGTTTTGGGAAAATCACCGTTGATATTCTTGTTACTGCGGCTGCACCCACGGTTCTGCAATCCTAAAGATTTAATATTAAACCTTACATTTGTCGTCCGTTTAAGGAATCATATTTACCTGCATATTTAATTTGAATAGGTTCAAATTGATTTACTCTTTGTCGTCTTTTTCTTTCTTCTTTATCAGCAATTGTCTATCCACTCCTGGATGTAGGCCTCTCCCATATGTTTCCATGCCTTCCTGCCTTGCTCCACTTGCTGCCATTTGTATCCTGCTCGTTCCTTGATGTCGTCGAGCCATCGTCGTTGTGGTCTCCCGACGCTTCTTTTGTTTGTCTGGGGCGCCAGTTGATTATTTTAGATGTCCATCTATTGTTGTCTTGTCTAGCTAAGTGGCCGACCTATTGCCATTTGAGTTCTGCAACTCTCCTCATCACATCTGTTAGTTCCGTCTGTCTTCGAATTTCCTTATTTGTAACCTTATCTCTCAAGCTAATATCCAACATGGCCTTTCCATGGCTCTTTGTGTCACTCTTAGTCTATTCATACTGTTCTTTGTCAAGGCCATGGTCTCTACTCCGTAAGTCGCCACTGGAAGTATGCATGTATCGTAGACTCTGCGTTTAAGGTTTATGGGGATGTCAGAGTTTTGTCTACGATAATGTTTTCTCTACTGTTACTTATCACTTTTGTTTTGCCGAGGTTCATTTTTAACCCAATCTTGTTAGATGCTTGATTAAGCTGGACTATCATCAATTCTTGAATGTCGCTGCTGATGAGAACAATGTCATCAGCAAAACGTAAGTGATTCAGATACCTTCCATCGATATTTATGCCATTACTCACCCAGGGCAACGTCTTGAATACATCCTCAAGGGCCAGAGTAAAGAGCTTTGGTGATATCGTATCCCCCTGACGAACGCCTCTGTTAAGCGAAATACTTTCTGTATTTAGGTTCTCATGTACTTTACATGAAAAGTAGCTTTGTCGTATATATTTTTCAAAAGTGTCGAGTATCGAGAGTCAATTCTTGCTTTGCCCATGGCTTTTAGAAAAGACTATTTTTCGATGGAGTCGAAGGCCTTATGAAAGTCAACAAATACCATATGCAGGGGAACATTATACTCCGTAGTTTTCTCTATTGATGATCTTATTGTTTGGAGATGGTCGACCGTACTGTATCCCTTCCGAAAACCGGCTTGCTCGATTGGTTGATACTCATCTAGTTTAGTTGTTAGTCGATTTGTTAGTATTTTGGTCAGAAGTTTATATAAGTGTGACAGCAAACTTATGGGTCGATAATTGTCCACGTTTGTATTATCGCCTTTTTTAAATAGTAGAATAACTTCTGCATTTTGCCATGAATTAGGAATATTTCCCTCACTTAAGCATCTATTGAGCAGAACCTTTAGAGCTTGCTCTATAATATTTCCTTTCATTTTCAGCATCTCACATGTCACCCTATCTTCGCCGGGACTTTTTCTAGCCTTTATATGTTTTAGGGCTGCACGTATTTCCGATTGTGTTATTTCCGGGATATCTTCCGAGCCCACATTGCAGATATTTGTTGTGGTAGCATTGGGATCTGGTATAGAGGAGGCGCATAGTTGGGTATAGAAGTTTTGAATGAGTGCTACAATGTCCGTCCGGTCTGACACAGTAATGCCGTGATGGTTTTTCATTTTGGTTATGATGCTTCTATCTAAGGATCTCTTGGGCTCCAGAATCTTCATATTAGTATTGTTTTCTATGGTGTTTAGTATAGTTTTTGTGTTATGTGTTCTTATGTCCCTTCTTACTAGTTTTATATTTTGTGGTACCTCTAGGTGTTTTTCTCCGTTTCTTTATTAATTCTAGCGTCTCTGGTCGTAATTTTCTTTCTCTATTTCTCGATTTACTACAGATTTTCTTGATAGTGTGGATGCTGGTGGTGATCTTTTCAGTGAGTGCATTTAATTCCATTTCGTTTTTGCATGTGACTATTTATATATATATATATATATAGTATAATTGTTACTAAGATTTTTGTTGTAAGTACCATCTAAAAGAATAACATAACCTCAAATATCCAGCACATGCTTTTTGTAGATATCCCTGATGAAGAAATTAAAATAAATTTCGAAAGCTTGGACATGACTAAATAGTCTTTTCTTTAATCACCAGACCGATAACCCGACAACTCACCCCTTTCCTACCTATATATATATATATATATATATACCTATGGGTATTTTTCTTTTGCGTACTGTATTTGTAAAGTGTTCCGGCATGTTAGAAGTAGACCATCACAAAGTAGGTCGGGGGATCTTCGAGCTGAGACCTTTTACACAGCTGGCACCAAAAGTAAGCGTTTAGGATTCTAAAGAAGGCAGTTTTGTTCTCTAATTAAAATCCGTGGCGCTTATTTCCTCTTTGTTTTGTTTACAATTACCATGGTAACAGCGTCTTGCTCTAATATATGTTTTATAAAATTAACCTCCCTCCCTCCCACTGAGTTTAGCTGGTAAACTTCCTGTTACAGGACTGTTGTAGCGTAATCAGGGTGAGCTGTGCCTTTTGGTTTTGGTGAAGTGTTTTAAATACCAATTTAGGCTGTAACATACCGTCCATTGTTTACTGCGTTATAGAGCCTCTACGAAATTCGTGTTCTGTGTACTGGTAAATAATATCAGTGGAATTTGATCAATCATTTTCGTTCATTTCTATCTCGTGTACTATGCAATAGTAAAGAATGCTAATACGCCACCTGGAAAAGCTGCGCGTGACGCGGAAGGCAAGCGAGCATTCATCCGGTGGGCTGGACGCGTTGTTAGAGAAGACGCAGAATTCTGGACGTCAAGACTAGTTAGATGGAGGTCAAAAGAAACAGAGTGACGGAAGATCACCTACAATATGACGATGTGATGCTAAAAAGATAGCGGGTAGTAAGTGAATATGAAAGGCGCAAAGGAATAAGGCGCGGATAATAATCGAAGTGGCCGACGTAAGTGAACGCACAGAAACTGAGATGAGAGGATAGAAGAGAGGTAAGACTCAAGCGCAGATTCCTCATTAACATGCATGCCACTGCATTACAATATTTTAACGATTAAAAAAAGTGATGACACAAGTATGTGCATGCATGCCAATGCAAAAAAAACGTCGGAAATAAATATGAAATCTAGCTGGAACTATGTTGCATGTTCACTACTAGGGAATCCTTTAACCGCTTTTGCCTGTCGTTAGAGACAGTGATATAAGTTTTCTTTAACTGGAAGTTAATATTTATGTTTTTCATATTGAGAATAGATTTAACTTTTATATAAAGAGTGAAGTACAAGAATTTTTTTCTCAATGACTCATACTATTTATGTTTGATCCCTATCCTAACTTTAGTATCTGCTACCATTAGCAATGCTCGTTTTGTCCTTTATTAGTAAAGTGCTCCCCGATCAAATAAATAAAAATACAAAAGTGCATTTTTTTATATATTTGACTAAGATAGCATCAATCTGCTTAAATATTCGATACAGCTCCTAAGCGAATACACAATTTCTATCGATGATCGGTAAACGTAAACATAGGTACTAATTTATGCTAAGCTTCTTGCTATATTCCGCCTAGTAAATACACTACTTTATGTGTCATGTATAATAGAAAGTTGGAGGATATACTTCAAGGTGAAATAATATTCAGTACTGCATAGGGTCAGCCTAAATTCAATCTATAAACAGAAGAAATGAGTTCACAGCTAACTAAAGACGACTGCATGGTCTGCTTGATGTACCCACTGCTGCGCATGGGATCGTTTCTTGGCATTTCTTGCTTACGCTACTACTGTCCACATTCGAAAACTCCTTTCCCCATTACAAAATTCGAAAATTCATACTTAATGTTAATGGTATCCATAATACTAATAATGCCTACTGCAATGTTCGCCATACAAGGCATCAGTTCTGTGAGTTCCCTGAAAGACCTGAAATACTTGAAAATAGTTGTTGAACTATTATTTTGTATCGGTGCTAATTCAACGGGTATTTTGAGTATAGCACAATATGTTCGGAGACGCAAAGAGTTAAACGGACTATGTCTAATTGTAGAAAGAAAGTTGTACTATGGAATTAGTACTTTTTTCCCAGAGGCGACAACAAAGCTATTTTTACGGGTGGAATATCTTCTAGTAGCATTATCAATTATAGTGACTTTTAACACAGGCATCTTAACTTTCATTCAGAAGCAAACAGATAAATTGGCCATCGTCATTTTCAGAACAACAGTGGCTATTTTTAGCACTTACGTTCAGACAGTTATAATTATGCAGTGTATGGTAACAACCTTCGTCTACTTGAGAATTTATAAAAAGTGCTTTCGTCGTATTGAAACAGTTTTAAAAAGGCGACTGAATTCTTCCAAAAGCGAAAAATGCAAAAAAGGAGGAATACGGCACGTAAAGCCGATGGAGCTACCTCTAGAGGTCAATCTGCAGCGATTAACTAGACTCTACCTGGCATTGACTCGAAACTACAAAGAACTGAATGGATTTATGAACCCTGCGCTTGCTGTATGGTGGACCGTGCTGATAGTCATGCTTATATTTGGATTCTATTTTCTCATAGTGAGTTACTTAGGCTCGACCACAGCTGACGCTCTTCTTACAGGAAGGTGTTGCGGATGCGTCGGCGGCATTGCACTTTACCTGGTGGTTGTTGAAAACATTAATGTTATGGTAAGATGCACTCTCTCTTGTATGTTTTAAAATAGATAGTAAAACTTGCTTAGCGCTAACCATGATGACAAGGAAATGAAATTTCCTGGAGTGAAGGTTGTATTTACCCCAGGTTAATCTGCTAAACATTAATTTCGTCAGTTGCATTACAAATTTTTGTCAGCTGTTAATGCAGAGCAAAAATGACGCTTCTGTTTTATGAAAGCTGATGTAGTGCTTACAATTTCTTAGTTGGTTTAGTGAGAAAGATGTTTTAATAAATACTCTGGTTTTATTGGCGCCTGCAAAATTTTATTGATGGATAAACTACTCTTGTTAGAAGAACTATTCAATAGCTTTTGACTTGTCCGCAATAGTAGTGCCGGAAGTTTGCGTGTATATTCTATACTTTAATAATTATAATAGATATTGGTCAAGCGCAGAAGTCTCTACATGAGACATACGTTAATTTTTAATGTAGATATTTATCAGAGCAACGAACGAATATGTTGTACATTAGAATTTTCGTACTTTTGGTGCCATATTTCAACCAATTCAAACGTATCAAATAGCGTTTGTAGATGTTTCTAATGCGTTTATATCTAATTTGTAAGCTGTATGTGATACTGCGAGACACCTTCGAATTATTCTGTACATTAGAATTTTCGTACCTTTGGTGTCATATTCAAACCAATTCAAACCTATCAAATAGCGTTTGTAGATGTTACTAATGCGTTTATATCTAATTTGCAAGCTGTTTGTCACACTGCGAGACACCTTCGAATTATTTTGTACATTAGAATTTTCGTACTTTGGGTGTCATATTTAAACCAATTCAAACGTATTAAATAGCGTTTGTAGATGTTACCACTGCGTTTATATCTAATTTGCAAGCTGTATGTGACACTGCGAGACGCCTTAGAATTATTTTGTATATTAGAATTTCCCTACTTTTGGTGTCATATTCAAACCAATTCAAACGTATCAAATAGCTTTTGTAGATATTACTAAAACAAAACCACACGTAAGCGGCCAAGGATCTGTTAACAGCAGTAACTATAACATTTTTAGGTTAATTGATAAACCAATTCTACAGCTCAGCTAAACCATTATTGACCCACAGAATTAACCAGTCCTGCAGCAATAACTTGCTTCGGTTAGATGCAATTGGGATAGCCGGTTGGTTGGACGCTAAGAAATATGTGGGTGTATACTAGCTCAAAGCGTAGAACCAAAAGCGCACTTAATTTGCAGGTGAGGATTTATCAACTGTCGAATCGTTCAATCCACGAAACGTGAAACAACTAGCTTTATCGGGAGGTGACCCGGAGAGGTTCGGCAGATAAGACACCTTTAGCTTGCGGCACCTGAAATTTCGGTCAATTTTGGTTTTCTCTTTTTAAACCTTCCTAAACGTATACGAAAATAAACTACCAAATTTTTTAAGCCGTTATCACAAACACACATAAAACTGACATTGAAATTATTTATCGTGCACAAAAACTCAACACCACCCTAAGTGACGTCACTGTACTTAAAATCTACCTCGGAATTCCTCTTCTTTGTAAGCGTCGGCTAAATAATTCACAACTAGCCTGAAATGAGTTTCTTAATCGAGCAAGGGTTGTAGGGTATTAAACAACTGACTTCAAATAATAATAATAATAATAATAATTGCCTTTATTAGAATTAAAATAAAAGATACATTGACAATTGTAATGCATAAGAGGGCGAAGTTCGGGCTATAGCCCGCTCTACCACTTAACCCTCGAGTAGGAGTAACTGAAAAAAATAATATTCTGTATTTGCTGACCTTGCATCTCTTACATGCTGGAGTTCTTAGTGAAGTTGCAGAAAATCTAGCATACGTTTAAGTTTAAAGTCTAATACGTGCGTAATACCATATGTTTATCAATTATTAAAGTTGGCTTATAAATACACTTTACCTTAATCTAATTCGGCCTTCTAAATTTCTATGAGGCACTTATAACTACGAACAGTTATTACAGGCAAATTAAGTATAAATTCTAAACTGGTGAGAAGTTTCTTTATTAGAGCGAGGCGCCCAATCTATGCATGAGGTCCTGCCTAGGAGAAATGAATTCTTGTACACGAAGAACTTGAAGAAATTATATTCTCACTTCCGCTTTCAGAATTAACTGCGTGTTTTTTTTGTGTCCTCTTAAGAAGTTGAACTGTTTCGTTTCGTGGCAACTCTTGGTGTTTCGTCGTGATATGTGCATTAGCTGTCGGGGTGGAAGTAACGCAAGTAAGGTAGTTGTGGTCGAAGGATTGTTTCCCGGAAGGTTGCAAAACCTTCACTTCCGCATTAGCTGATTTATTTACCGGATGCTCAAACGAGCCATTCTATCTTAGTACGTCGACATGTCGTATCTCGCAAGGTGAAAGTTATTATACGTCGTCCATTCACCCTTGGAGGATTATTATGGTCCTGTCAACCCCTGGCTGTGGTAGACATCATTAAAGCTTTGTTTCCGCACCCTGCAAACTCCCTTTCATGCAGTAGCTATTTCACCGGTCGCCAGCAGGAATCAGTGGGCACCAGGCTAGCTTCTCCGGATTCCGCAAACCAGGTATTTCTTCCTAATTTGTACAGTGAATTTTAAAACCCTTTTGTGCAACGTGTGCGTACGTAAATTTAAGCTACGGTCGATGAACACCTACTTTGAGATTTAATGTCTCACCTTTTAATGAACATTCAGTAAATGTCGCCGTAATAATTTGTAATTGTTGGCAAACTCATGAGGAATGAGATCATTACTGTAATTCGATGTTGTCAAACTTTGATCTTTGATGCAATTTTTGGCGATGAACTTTGTTTTTAGTTGAATAATTTTAACTGTTTACTAACCATTTTATTTTGTCTCCATATTTGTATTATTATTTCATGATTTTAACTTAATAGATTTTATTTAATTAATTAATTTGAGCGTTATGATTTCAACTGTTGCATGCGATTTGTATTGTGTTTTCTTTGTAACGAATACAGGGAAGTGTTGAAAGATATGAACTAAAGGTAAGTTAACTGATCTTGCCGCTGGTGGAAATCGAGCACTGCAGAAGCCTTTATAGCTCCGTCTATATTTTCCACTTTTACGTAGGCGGGTTTCCTTGTCAACAAAAGCGGTGGCGCTAAATTTTAACAACATTTACCTCGTTCACCGAAATTGTAGCCCTAACTCAAAGGTCGTAAAGAAGTCCTCTCAACTGAGTTCTTCTATCCGGAGCAACTTTTTGTTGCCGTACATCGTAACCTTCTCAGACTGGCGAAGGATTGATAGTACGAGACAAACGTCTTTTTTTAATGTCCAGTACTGCTCATAGATCTTGTTGGTGTTAAAGTAAACCATTGACAGCTTTTTCAGAACCATTTGCAGTATTTCCTAATGATACTGTTTTACTGATTGCCGTTATAGATACTTATCATTTTTGTACCTGTAGTTCGCTGGATAATTTTCACCTTAATGTACATGGTACATTTGCCACATCGTATTTTTTTTTCAAGCAGTACCTTTGGGTGTGTTCATGTTTCCACATACTTGCATTTTCTTCGATCTAGTGTAATCTAGTGGAGTGAATAAACCGTCAGTTACTGTATATCACACGAATGGGGGTACATGTAAATGTTCAATGATCGCTGTTTGGGTATCTGAGATACTTCATCCCTTTGTTTAAATCAGTGGTCGCCAACCTCTTCAATGTGTTGAGCTACTTGTTAATTTTTGAATAAACAGCGAGCTACCCACACGGAAGCCACGTAACGCAACGTAAATGAAATAATCCACAGTTAATTTATCATTATATGTATTTATTTTACTATTTATTTAACTGGTAATACATAATACATAGGTACTAATAATAACTACATTCCTACCTACCAAACGAAGTTGTTTGAAACATAAACACAAACTTTTATCCAGCCACAACGGCATGTCACGTAAGATTTAAAAATAGTTAATAATAACAACAAAAAAGTAACGCACTATCATGAACATAAACATTGAAAAATAAAAAAGCACGTTCAATGAGAAGGCTGACACTCAGACTCATCGATATTTTTTTTAATGTTTGCAGTATAATTTGATACAGCCATTCGAATACAATTATCCAAATGTTCATCTGTAAGTCGATTGCGATATTTGTTCTTAATAAACTTCATATTGGAAAAAGAAGATTCACACAAATAGGTTGAACTGAATAATGCTTTCACTTTCAAGGCAACACGGCATAGAACTGAATATTTGTCTTTACTTACAATAGGCCAGATACATTTGGTACTTGAGACTAACGATTTTAAGGCTAAATCATTTTGAAAATCAATTACTTCCATTTCTGTTGCAGCGATGTCTTCGCCAAAGTTCTGCATAACACAAGTTGCAAACTGTTGGATATCAATTTCCATAAAGGGTGAAACAACAAACTGCGCTACTAAAGCCATTTCGTTGAAATCCTTAAAACGATTTTTGAAGTTATTCTTCAGGGTAGAAACTATTTCTACATAATATTTGCTGTCATAGGGTTCTAATGGATTTTGAGATATTTTTTCTGAAAGAATAGGAAAATGCTTGGCATCGCTGTTAATTAGGTTTTGTTCCCAAAACTCCAGCTTTTTGATAAATGCTTTTATATCAGAAATCATTTCTGCTAGTTCTTTGTCTCTCCCCTGAAGCTTCAAATTAAGTTCGTTTAATTTCTCGGTAATGTCCACGAGAAAACCAAAATCTCTAAGCCAGATTGAATTTTTTAGTTCCGGAGTCGGTTCATCGCGTTTTTTGAAAAATTGAACTATGCCAGATAGGACATCATTAAAACGTTTCAGCACCCGTCCTCTACTTAACCATCGGACTTCAGAGTGAAGGAGTAAGTCCCCGTATTGACAGTCAACTTCATCGGCCAAGGTTTTGCATAATCTTCTTTGTAACGCTTGAGCTCTAATCTTGTTCACAATTTTTACCACCAGTTTCATAACGTTGTTTAGTTTCAGGAAATTTCCACATAATGCTTCCTGATGGATAATGCAGTGGTAAGAGAGAAATTGCGGAAAAGTTTCATCTTTACGACATAACGCCACCAGACCCTTATCAAAACCCACCATAGCTGGAGCGCCATCGGTTGTCAAGCCTACCATTTTCGATATTGGAATTTTCTCGGAAGAAATAATATTTTTTAAATGAGAAAACAACTCCTGTCCAGTAGTGTGTCCTTTCAGTGGAATAAACTTCAAAAGATCTTCTTTAATCGTAAAATCACTAAAAACCATCCTGACGAACACGGCCATCTGGACAGTGTCAACGACATCTGTTGATTCATCCAGTTGAAGTGAAAAATAAACACAGTTATCTAAGTCAGTTCTTAACTGTAAAAAAATATCATTGCTCATTACTTCTACACGTCTCATCACTGTATTAGCAGAAAGTTGCATAGATTTTATAGCTGAAACTATCTCGTCTTTGTTTCTAAAGTTGGCAAATAACGAGTCAGCAGCTTCTAAAAACGCCTGTTTTATCATTTCCCCGTCTTCATAAGGTTTCTTTTTTTGTGCAATTATCTGGGACACACGGTACGATGCTTCAGTTGCAGCCTTATTTTTGTCGATTGTTCTTAAAAATATTGATTGTTGTCCAATTAACTGCTTTTTTAACTGTTTCAGTTTCTCCTTTCTGGCGGCAGAATGTAGTGGGAATGATTTTTCAAAATTAGAATGTACAGTTTTATGATGTCTCTCAATATTTCCTTTTTTAGCAACGGAGACCGAAGTATTACATAACAAACACACATTTTTATCTTTAACTTCTGTAAAAAAGTATTGTTCTTCCCATTCCGAATGAAAGTGGTATGTCTTTACCTTCTTACAACTGCTTGCCATAATATTATTTTTTGTTGTTCACTACTAACCCAACCGCTGGACGTTGGTTACGCGTTCAGTTTTAAACTAAGCGCAATGTCGCCGCGCCGTGCGTATTTATCCCGTTCAAAGCAATCCAGATCGTTCTCGAACACTAACGCACTGGTCCGGCTGGTGGGTTCTAGCCGATTCTAGCCGATTCTAGCTTGATGGCGTCAGCGGCAGATCGCTCGCCGCAACGTTGCCGCTGTTTATGTTTAATATTATGACAATTAGATTTTTTTGTGGAATTTTAGGAAGCTTCTCTGATTTTGTATTTTCGTTGTGAGAGCTACCAGAATTGCCCCCGTGAGCTACCGGTAGCTCGCGATCGACAGGTTGGCGACCACTGGTTTAAATGATTCATTATCGTATTCCCTAGTTTAACATTATTTTATTACAAATACTACCGTTAGCCCCAGAAAATTCAAAGGCTCGGAAGACGCATTGAAGTCTAATCGATTTTTCAAAGATAACTTCAGAACAAAAGGGCTTGAATTTTGTGAATTGCTTTCTCTGAGTCGGTTTGCTATGTGTCGTACTACTAGTAAATACTAATTATAATGCCAAAAAGAGTATATCACGACTGAGGTCTTCTTTAGCAATACTCAGATGTTGAGGATTTCGGTATTTAGTAAAATTGAAATTGCGGTATTGACCACAATTTGGTGGTAAGTCCAATTTTAGAATATTAACGAATTTCATACAATTTCAAATAAATAAATGTGAAAATACGAATACCCAGTTATGTATCTACTAATGTAGGTTGACTTTATCGACCAGTACAAAGCACATAAGCTCCTCCCAAGGGCGTTTATTGATATATTATATCATCTAATCTCATCATTTCTATTCTAATAATGACACCATGTAGGTAATTATGAACGATACAAACATTTCGCATGTTATAGACTAAATTTCAATACGTCAAATTTAACAATTTGAAAGTCCAAGTGAACCAATAACAAAATGGGCGAAACCAAGAATTGTGTTGTGTGCATATTGCGGCCTCTGCTGATAATAGGCGGTTTACATGGAATATCTTCAATGCGCTTCGCTTGCCCACATTCTGCCAAACCAACATCTAAGTCAAAATTTGGAAAATCATTATTCCAGCTGATTCTGTCTCTATTCATGCTTATACCAATAGTACTGAATACATTCAAATCATTGAACGATATTTATAGTTACAAGCGAAACAAGACGAAGATAGTTTACGTACTGACAGATGTTCTTTTTTCAGTGGCAACCATAATATCAATTTCAGCAGGGATAGTGAAAAACTGTGAAAAATTAAAGGAATTAAATGGATTTTCAGCAATAATCGCTAACAAGAGCTATTATGGAGTAACTACGTTTTTATCTGCTAGAACAACTAAGATGTTTATATTGATGGGCTATGCTTTTGTTGGGTATAGTTTAGTCGGTACTACGACCTTCACGCTGCTTTCGTTGGCCAAACCGCACGTTTTTGAAACAGCGTGGGGCATTTTAAAAACTATATGCAACAGTTTAAACCTTTATATTGCTTGTGTATTGACATTACAATTTATGCAAGATGGCTTGTTATATCGCCTCCTTTTCATCGAGTGTTTTAAGCATTTACGGAACATTATGGAGAACAAAGCTAAAAAATTTAAAGAAAAGAAGAGTCGTGTACATAAACTCAGCAGTAGCAAGACAAGTCATACATTTGAAGTGACTCTCAAGCGGTCAGTTCGATTATATCTGGGGCTCATCTGTAATTATCAACAGCTGAATGTATTCCTAAACCCCTCATTTGCAATTTATTGGGCTATTTTGATCGCAATGCTCATTTTCAGCACCTTCTCTATCGTTACTTCCTATATTACAGCAGACGCAAGTGAGATGCTCCTTACATTACGATCTGGTGGCGCTGTTGTGGGAATAGTTACATATACAGTACTTGTTGACGAAATTAGAAATACGGTAAGACATTAAAAATTTATTTAAAATTTTTTGAAAGAGTAGTATGTAGCGAGTTTGTCTTTTTACAATCCTCTTTAGAGTATCTATATATGCTTCCAGTGCGATGCGATTTTTAAATCTGTTATTGACTTCTTCAGTAATGCAATGACACAATATTTTCAGCTACGGTAAATAATAGTACCACTAACCACACAAATATTTAGCAACCGCTGAATGTATTTCGACAGTTAAGCTGTCATCTTTTGTAGCCTTGAAAAGAGACTAACCCGACAAAGTTGGCCGTGGATATGCTCTTCACCAAATCATCAGTAAAAGTCGACCTTCACTGGTGATTTAGATTTGTCGGTTAGTCTCTCTTCAAGACTGCTGAACATGAAAGATGCGCTGTCAAAATACGTATGTAGCGGTTGTTAGATATTTGTGTGGTTTTCAAGTTTTCAACACATTATGTCTGATTCAAACCACAAGCTCGAGTAGTGTCTTAATAGTACCACAATTATTTTGAACCATTTTCATTCAAAATCTTTTAGTTGCAAATGATATAAGCTTTAGTCGAGTAATCTTCTATGGCTCACGCCGTCTCTCCGTAGCCAGTTTTTAATTTTTTCTATTATAGCGTACATCCTCTTCTTAATAATTCATCGATTTCATCGCATCATCAACTTCTTTCATTCGGTTTGAATGTTCAAACTATTTGAGTTTGTGTTTCTCCATATTCGTGCTTTCTCTAACGAGTTTATTTCCAATAGTTTTTATTCTTAAATATCTGCAACTTCTTAGGCAATTGATTCCAGTGACTAGTAGTTTTCGTCAGTTTTGAGTTTACTTAAATCCTACATTTGTACATCGTACACTCTGAACAATGGTCTTACAAATATGTTTTTTTTTCTCTTCTTACATCATTTTCCCATAGAATATAGTTAAATGCTTGTAGGGCTTTCCTACCTTTGCTTATTCTTTCACTAATCTTGGTACAACTCTTACCCTGCTTAGTGAATGGCCCCCTAGATACTTGTGGCTTGTACTCTTGTTAATTTTCGGCCTTGTGCATATTCTTAATTTGGTTTTCGAAACATTTAGTTCGGATTTTTTCCAAGCTTCGGTATCACCATCTGATCATCTTAAAACTATAGATGATAAAGTGATTTTCCACTCTGAGTCTCATATGTCTACATTTTCTCGTCCAGCCTTGTAGCATTCGCTTCAAATATACTTAAATGAAGTATGAAACAGACAAAACCTTTGCCTTCTTCGCTTGGAGGTATGGAAGGATTCAATACTTGTATCCTATCGTAAACACGCTTAATGAACCCAACTTCTCATTTTGAACTTATGTAATGCAGCATACCGTATGAATGATACATTTAATTAAAATAATATCCAGATATCTAATGCATATCATGTGATGTAACAGTTGTATGTTTTAACTGGTGGTGTTGTAAAGGGTAACCACAGGGTTGTTTATATCAAGTACTAAAAAATAACTTGAATTGATAATATACGATAAATAATCACGTTAAGTGTTAAATTTCCATTAATTGTGAAGAATAATAATAGATGATTTGATATGTAGTAGCAATATAGTAGTCTCTACGATGAAATTTGACTCTAAGTCACAAATATTATTCAAATATAAAATTGAAGATTCTTTGATTCCATTTAACGTGGTTTTTTACTACTAAGCCAGTAAAAAAGTGAAAATGAGTGTTGTGGTATGCTATCCGCATAATAGAGGTTTCAAAGAGCTACAACGAGCTTTGTTTTGATGGGGAACAACCCAGGCAGGTGTTTGCTGACAATAATATATTCAGTTAGAAGCTGAGATAACACATTCAGGTACAAGATATACGATCAGAAGGTTATTGCAAATATCTTATGAAATATTAGGAAGTTATATAGCAAGTTTGGTGCGGAACTTCATTAAAATAATTATAAATATATCTAGAAATTAATTTAGAAGAATTAATTTTCTAAATTTAATAGTGATTCGAGTACTCGACGTTTTTCGATCATTATAATTTGAAATTTACATTTTTGGTACTAGGTTTTTTTAGAAACTTTATTTAAATGAAGTTTGGATATTTAACGTTTCATTAAACTAATTTTGACAATATCTATTATTGTTTGTAATGCCAGATCAAAGTTCGATGTGCTACTAACAAACTGAATGTGTGAATTTAACATGTATTTGGTTCACAAAGTCAAATAATTATTATATTTTAAAATTTATCTAGTTTTTAACTACAAGAGAAAGTCGTTAGTTGAAAATTTACCCATTCAGCTGGGAGTCAGGAATCCCATTGCTTGTAAATTGACTAGTAGAAGCTTTAAAAAACTATGATCACATGACATAATTCTAAATGTCAAATTGACTTATGAGATACGTCAAATCCTATTTACTGTATTAAGAAGTAAGTTAAGCACATAAGTGAGCTATGCCTGATAATGCTTCTTTTTAATTGTTAGTAAAAAGGTATATTTAATTTGTTATTAATTGTAATGACACCGTAAGAGAGTGTTATATTACAAATTTGGCACCTCAAGTCGGGCTAGAAATATAACAAGGCTATTGCTGCTATTAGCAATTGGACTTCACAACCTGGATCTAGAAGAGGGTTATATTACACTTATATGGGCTCGTTAAAGTGTCTTCCTGCGAAATAAGTAGCGAGTCATCATAACAATTTTAAGGATTGGGTAAATTTAATAAAAATAAAATATAAAATTTAATATATCAAAATCAAAAACGATATGGATGTAAACCAATGAAATCCGCAATTCCAATCAAAACACGAAATATATTTAAACACACCATTTTAAAATATTAATAACAAGGCAATTCACAGAATGAAAAAAAATTGGAACCGCAAATTCCGATATGAATTACAAACGGCATGCATTTTAAGGGTTAACATATAAGACATATTTCAAACTTTTCGCTGATCTTGTAATATTCTGAATTTTTGCAATACTTTTGATGTTATAAACTTCTACTGTGAGCAGGTAAAACTTTGTTAAATTACAATATATAATTACTCGGTCTTTAATGGTAGCTACAGAAGATCAAGGGTCTATTTACATATTATTCCAGCAAACATAGAATCAGAACTGCGAAACAACATACCTCTATTGTTCTTGTAGATACATGAAATGTGTTTTTAGACTAACAAATTGCACAAGTTGTGTAAATATAGTAAATAGTTGAATTATTTCATGGTCATGGGTAGGCCACCACTCTGGCAGCTGTGTTAATGTGGACGGTGCGGTGCAGCCTGATACTAGATTATCGGTCTTCAGAACAGAACCACGCTGAGTTGGATTGAATAAACCACTGAAAATGAGAAACGTCTACAACTTTGCAAGTAACCATCGTGACTGCGTAGGTTGCATACTACGCCCAACTATAATAATCCAAAAGAGGTTGCTACGTTTTCGATGTCTAAGCCGCTTTTGATAATTTCTGCGATCGTCATGATTACAATTACAGTACGCTTACTTTTAGTCCTACAAGAAATTTTAATAACCACAGATCACTTAACAGTAGTACTGAAGCGAACGGCGGAAATGTTGTTTTGCTTTTTAGTGTGTTTTGGTATGTGTGGGATTATTAAGGATAAGACAATGTTAATAGAACTAAATGGATTGTCGGTTATTATAGAAAATCGAGAATATTGCGAACTCTCTTAGATTTTTACCCCCAAAATAAATAAAATTTATTTAAGCATGTCGTACATGCTTATATGTGCAACAGTAATGAACTGCCTCACTTCATGGTTTACTATATACTCTAACGATGCCAATTCGATACTGCAATCTACAACAATGTTGTTTTAGCAGTAATAATTCAGGAGCATTGCCAAAGAATACTGTTCTCGTAATAAATTTTAAAAAAATAAACATGTATTGTGTGTGAAATACGAAGTATCGACAATTAAACTCATATCTTTCACCATCAACATGGCTCTCGTACACTCCGTGGATTATCGACTATTGAAATAAGGTAACACCGAATTATTCTACGTTCTAGTCAATAGTACAGTTCTAAATACGATACTAGATCAGATTCCAATATGTTATGCTATAATCTTGCAAAGTTGATGATCGGACAAGTTTCTGTGCAAAATTTCCTCGAAAAGCGTTGCAGCTATACTGAAAATGTAGTGCCTCAAGTACATCCCGTGGAATATGATCTAAAGTGATATTCCATGTCGATTGATGGATATTTGAATGGTGCATCCAAATCCGATTTAACAATGACGGACAGAGATCATGGCGGCACAAATATCTGTTATTCATACGAATACGAAAATATGTAAACTAAAACACATACACAATAAAATATGTATCAGAATCAAGCATTGTGTCTTTCGGAAAACTACCTTCAAATTTTTATCGGCGTGTACATAATTTTGCTTGGAATGTAATTTTGTGATCAAATACAAGATTAAATTTGCATAAGCGGTTTGGTACAGATGCATTTCAAAATCAGTTAAACGGCATCGTAGAGTAGTAGAACACGCATCAAATATACGAGGGTAAGGTGACTAGTTCTCGGCCTTGACATAAGATGGCGTTCCAATCGGGAAAAATTTATTTTTCCTGTCTGCGTGCAAGTGTTATTAGTTCGTATGACAAGTTTCAACTTGTTCTCTCAAGTAGTTTGTTTACACGAATTTTTTCCGTAGACGTGTTGCGTGTTTTTCGTTAAAATCGATAAATTTGAATATGGTGCGGTCATAAAATTCTTCGTTGTGGATGGATTAACCCCTAAGGAAATTCATCCGAAGTTGACAAAAGTTTACGGAAACTCTGCTCCTTCCATGTCAACCGTTACAAAGTGGGCAGCTGAATTTAAACATGGTTGAACGCCCCTCGAAGATGGCCCACGTGAAGGACGGCCAAAAACAGCAACCACACCGGAAACCATCGAAAAAGTGCATGATATCGTGTTGGGCGATAGGCGAGTGAAGGTCAGTGAGATAGCTGAGCCTATGGGAATATCTGAAGAAAGGGTGCGAAACATCTTGCACCAAGAATTAGAGATGAGAAAGCTCTGAGCGAGATGGGTGCCGCATTTGCTGAATGCCGATCAAAAGCAAATGCGCAAACGAGTTTCGCAGCAATGTTTGAACCGATTCAATAGGCATCCGACCGATTTTGTGCTGCGGAATAGTTCAATTTATGAATGCAACTGCTTTTATAGTTAAATGTTAAACTTGACATTTGATTTTTTGCATTCATAAATTAGGAACTATTTTATAGCCGTACTAGATTATATTACCTAATAGCAACTGTGATGATGAAGCGTATAATTAATTCTAACATACAAATTTTTTTCTACGTCAATTATTGGAACTTATGACTGTAGGTACACTTAATTAGTATTGGCGCTCTGTTTGCCGATACATTATACCAGGTGTGTCCCCACATTCAATTATATAGAGTTATTTTACAGTCGAAACACCAAAGAGACACATCATCGAATCTATAACTGCCAAAGTTGAATTGAATTTAATGCAGTCAGTTAAAGATGAAGAAGCATTTGCCTAAGTTTACAATTAATTACCACGACTGTCTAGCTTGCATATTGCGCCCACTTTTGCTTGCGGGATGCATAACTGGAACTTCAGCGGTTTCTATGGAATGTCCACATTCAAAAACACCGAAATATCGAGCTAAGTTTTCGAAATTTAGGCCTTTTAAAATAGTCTCGACGATTGTGGTGCTCCCAATTTTTGCACGCTTCGTGTTAGCCTTGCGAGACCTTTGCGTAGCCGAAGATCATGTAATAGTACTAAGCCAAACGGCGGAAATGTTACTTTGCTTAGCATCGTTCATTTTCTGTATTGATGGAATAATAAAGTACAAAATAAAGTTAGCTGGACTGAATGGACTCGCAGTTATTATAAAAAACCGGAACTATTATGGCCTGTTTTCGATTTTAACATCAAAAATATCTACCACATACTTAAGAATATCTTATTTGCTTTTATCTTTAGTCATTTTTGGCACCCTCAGGTGGTTCCCTGCTATATACTGTGCTGACAGTCTGGAAGAAAGTTTTATATATGTGGTTATTATATTAAACAATGTCCTGCAGGGAGTAACCACAATACAATGGTTAATGATGAGTTACCTCTATAAAATTATTTTTAAAATATGCTTTCGTCGCATCATGCATGAAATCAAATCCGCGAATGATTCTTCTACAAAGCAAAGTCTGGAATCAGTGAGCGGGACTGTTACACTCGAAACAAATTTAAAACGATTAAATAGCATGTATATTGCACTAATATATAACCATCGGCATTTCAACTCTAATATTTCTTTTGTACTTGGGTTGTGGATAACCGTGGTAATTATCATAATGATAATACACTTCTTCATTATAGTAATTTCTTATCGAAATTCACAAGACCTCGGTAGTGTTGGGACAGATAGAGCTTATGGTAATGCTCTAGCAGCAGTACTGTATATGTCATTTATTGAAGGAGTACATTTAGAGGTGAGATTAATGTTGCTTGTTGTTTAATTTATTTTACCTGTTTCATATATGTCTTTTCATTATTACTTCTTAAGATTTTTTTATAATGTTATTCGAACTCCTACTGTACCTCTCTGCTACGTTAATACATGTTTGTTTTTCTTAAATATTACACATTCAGTTTGCACTTATTTAACATAATATCTAAAGGTAACCGATTAAGTCAGAAGTAGAACAACTATGTTACTAAGTTGGAGCGTCGGCATAAAGCGTCGCATTACAAGATATTTGCGCAACGATTGATGGCGAGACGATCGGAGTCCCTCCAAATATCCACCCAGGAGCCGACATGAAATGCCACTGCAAAACAATGAGGCGGGAAACGGAATTTGAGATTTGTGGGGTGTGCCTTGGAAATAGTTACAAGCGACGACGTTGAAAATGCAAACATTCGGGCAATAAAGTTCCCAAAATGTCATATTACGCGGAACGGTTCTACTCAAGCCACTTCCTGCCCGATTGCAATCTAGCGCTAAATCTTTGTTCTGGCTGACTCAGCACGCGTTAACTTGAACTCGCGCGAAATAAGGTTAGCGGACTTCTCAACCTCTCTTGCAAGTGCATGAAAAGGCAGTAGCGGCAGCCAATTTTTAAGCCGACCCAACATCATCTACTACCACTCTTGAATGTTTAGAATTTATTTACATTCACAAAGTTCAGAACATATATAAACCGTTCGATAGTTATTTTCCCGATAGGAGGCCATGTTAGGGTGACGAATTTCACCCTGTAAATATGCTGTCAGTCATTAACAAACGTTAGGTTATGCCCATTTTATGCAAAATGATAATTTTATATTGATGTACAAAACGTGGTTGCCAGATTTGGTTTTGGATTTTGTGCCACTTTTATCATTGGTTATGATAAATTTCACGAAAAACCACTTGCTGATTCTGAATACGTTTCATACTTTGTTGAGTAGGCATATAATGGTATAATGAAAGTTGTTTTTTTATTGTAATTATAAATTGCATAAAAAATAATATTGCAATTTATGTATTTTTTCAGTATAAACAAATAAAGCTTTTACAAGCCACTTTAAGCCCATTGCATAACAATCTGTCTTCCATTACTGCTTCCTTCCTATTCCTTGGTCGCCCTCTTCTCCTAGTTTCGTGCACTCTACCTTCCAATACTATCTTAGTACCTCTTCCATCTGGCATTCTCCATATATGCCCAAACTATCTTAACCTTTGAGCTTTAATGAAGTCAACTATACTTGGCTCCCCATACTTCTCTTGTACCTCTTCGTTTGTAAATCTTCTCCAACCATCCTCCGTCCGAGTCCCTCCAAATATTTTTCGCAGCATTTTTCTCTCCCACATACTTATCATGTCTTGATCTGCCACATTAATCGTCCATGTTTCACATGCATACGTGACTGTGGGTCGAATTGCAGTCTTATAACATAAGTCGTAGTTTTGCATTTCGCGACATTTGTTTTGAGGACATTATACTATTTAACGCGCCCGCTGGTCTCGATGCTTTTATTAACTTTGATTTAATTTCTTGTGTGTAATTTAAGTTTTCGGAGATTTTTTACCTAAGAATATAGAATATTATATAAAGTCGTATTCCCCATATCAAATTCGAAATTTTATATTTTTAATAGTCTAGCCAAAGTAAAGTGCTCATTTTTCAAGTGATAATTCCAAATTTGTTGTTGCAAATCTTCCCGAAATGCAAAATTTTTATAGTATGTATCACTTTTAGGTTGTGGGTCAAAAGGTTTAATTTCAAAATTGTCCCGCCCAATAATATTTCTAATAGTTCTTTCAGATACCTAAAACAGTACAAAGTCCAAAATTAAACCAACAGTTAAGTTTTATGCATAGGTAAATACTTACGTCCCAAACGTCACTAAGCCTGGAAAAGATTTCAGTTTTACTGAGGTCTGGCCTGTCGGCTTTATAATGCCTGTCACCTTTAATGACTTGCGGCATATTTACTTTAGTATTACAATTGTTGACAGATACGTCTCCATGACGCCGTTGTCCACAAATATTATGCCTAGTGGCAAACAAAGTATGAAAGCACTGGCAAAATTGCAAGTTTAACCTCAAAATGTCAAATTAGACACTTTCGTGAGCCTTCTGTATATAACAGCTGATTCTGACAAAGTGTCAGAAAGAGATTCCAGGGCGTTGTAATTTTATTAAACATAAAAACAAAATCCCATGTCTACCTACCGGGAAAATAACTATTGAACGGTTTATAGCTACATTTTCGAAATTTCAATTGTTCTTCCTAGTCCCAGGGTTGTTATTGTTACACAGCTTGTACACCCCATTTTAATCCTTAAAGACATTTCAATAGCCAAAGATCACTTAATTGTGGAGATGTTGCTTTGCTGAGGATCACAACATTTCTGTATTTTTACAATAATATAACGGAAGAAAGGATAAGAAACGAATTAACTGAATGGACTCGCAGTTATTATAGAAAACCGCCATTGCTACGGCATGTTTTCGATTCTAACTTTTAAAGTATTCCAACGTATTTTATAATAGGTTACTTGCTAATATCACTGATCATATTAGCCAGCGTCAACTCACTATACGTTATGTACTATGAGGACAGCCAGGAAATAAGATTTATTCATTTGATCATTGCATTAAACGATCTCGTAGTGGGAATAGCCACAACAGAATAGTTAATGATAAGTTACCTCTATAAAATTATCTTTGAAGCTTGCCTTCGTCACAAAACAAAACTTCAAAGTTGTTCCAAGGAATACTTACTTAAAAAGATCACGGAGCATGTATGTTGCGTTAATATGCATCTATCGGCAACTGAACTTAATTATTTCTTCTTGAATAGATTCTGTTACATGGTGTTAATTATCGTAATGATAATAAAGTTCTTCATTTTAGTATTTGCTTTAAAAAGTTCACAAGGCCCTGGTTTTGTTGTCATAGTAAGGACTTGTAGAGGTGCCATGACATCGACAGTTTATTTGTAAATTACTGGACTAAATACAGGGTGTTTACGGTCTTGTGATTTTATTTTTAAGGGATGATTAAACACCTTAAAAGAAGGTCATTAACGCCAAAATGCCTTAACAAAAGTTGTATAATAAGAGAGATATGACTTTTTAAAATTTTCTTTTAGATTTTATTTACTTATTTTTAAAGGGTGATTAAACATACTTAATTAAATTAAACAAATACACAGTTTATTTTAATTCTTATTTTTTTAAGAAAACCACCTTACATTAGGTGTTCGAAGTTATCGCTATGTTGTTGAACGCAAAGTCTCGCTCGACGTCTGCGTGAGTTGGCATAACTTACAAGGCTTAGATCTTGCCGTCGAATTGTTGTCGCAGCTGCTTCAACGCGGTTACGAAGATCATCTAAACCAATTATTTTGTTGGTGTATACCATGGTCTTCATAAGACCCCATAAATAAAAGTCTAGGGGATTAAGGTCGGGTTACCGAGGAGGCCATGGAACAGGACCATCTCGGCCAATCCATTTATTTTCGAATACATTATCCAGATGTTGGCGAACTAAACGATTAAAATGCGGCGGTGCACCATCTTGAAGAAACCACATTTGTTGGCGTACATTCAAAGGCAATCCTTCTAGCAGTTCTAAAAAATTATTTGCCAAAAAAAAAGAGATAATCATTTCCAGTCAATCGGTTTGGCAACACAAAAGGGCTAGTAAGTTGTCGGTTGACCAATCCGACCCAAACGTTTATCGCAAATCAATGTTGGAAATGATTACGACGAACAGCATGTGGATTTTCAACTGCCCAGTTTCTCGTGCACGGAGTACTAGAGAAGTGAATTTTTGTGGAATCGGAGTTAGGCTGTTAGCAAACCGCTGAGCATATAATCGGCTTGCAACAGCAAAATTGTGGTGTACTTCCCCATAAATTAACAACATGTCAACGTATTCACTGTTGTGCGATAAACCATTTTTACGTTTTTTATTAGGATTTATTTGGAAGAATTTATGCCAAACAAACAGTGCAGTGACAACTACTGAAATAGCTTGACAGATGCGAAAAGTTATTGGCATCAACTTACTTAGTAAAAAATTCAGTGATAGCTTATCGCTTGGTAAGCAACCCACGGGCGCTTATCAGCTAATCAGTTCAGGATTGGTCGATTTAAAAAAAATGCATGATTCCCATTGGATGATCAGTCATGTGACAGTTGTGTGGAATAATCGTTTGAATTTATGTTTACTTTGCACAATTTTTTGAATAATCGTTTTAACGTTAATTATTTTAGCGTTAATTTTGTGATCAATTGTTTTTGCGTTAATCGTTTTAGTGTTATCGACAATTATTTTAGCATAAATAACCTTCTTTTAAAGTGTTTAACCACCCCTTAAAAATTAAAAAAAAAACATCTAAAAAAATTTCAATCATATAATATCTCTCTTATTATAAAACTTTTATTAAGACATTTTAACGTTAATGACATTCTTTTAAAATGTTTAATCATCCCCTGAAAATAAAATCACAAGACCGTAAACACCCTGTATAGTGATCCGATTAATGTTAAAGTGAAAGATTACAACCTTTTCTAAATTTCTCATAGAATAATATATTGCACTGGCTACACTTTGTTGTGCTTTTACATTTGCAAAACTTTCAAATTTTGATATAAATTAAGTATTTTAATTACAAATTGCCCTCGTTTGAATAATAATGTCAATAATTATTTGTCTAGTTACTTGTTCCTGAAAAATTGATTTTCTAATATTTTTAAAATTTTTATTTAAATCATAAGTCACAAGTTATGTCAACCAAATGTCAAAACAACACATATCTTGATGTAATCCCATTTTACTTTTGATATATCTCAAATGTAATATCCCAAATAAAATTGACCCATTATGTTTCCTTAATACTTTACTTGTATATAACAATTCTTCTATCCATTAGACTTGTCTACCATTTACCAATAATCTTGTTTGATAAATTCCTCTTAAGTTCTTAGTCTTTTAAAATTCCATTTTTTTAATCGCCACGTAGATTTGTTTTAATTACCCTTTTTGTCCTAACCAAAATTGCATGAATAAAACAGGGTTATCCTCCATATTTTAATTATACCAGAAATTAGTTTAACACATTTTTCAGTGTTGTTATTAACCAAACTTACAAAGTAAGTGGTTACTACGATCGCTCTTTCTGTGTGTCTGTGTATCTGTGTGTCTGTCGCACGGTTCCCGTTAAGGCAGAATACAACTGATGGTGGATGCCTATGTATTTTTGTCCCCTGAATCCGAATCCACTACTGGCTTTTCGATATCTCAACCCGTTTTCGAAATATTCGACTTTAATGTTCGAATTTTCACATTTTAGGCTTTAATATCAATTTTATGTAGTTTTCTCTCCTGATTCCAAATATGTCACTCATTTCACGATATCTTGAATAGTTTTCGAGATATTTGATTTTTTTAAAATCCTAATTTTCTTTTTGTAAGTTTGGTTTTCAGCCGTACATGCGCGGCTAAGCTTTTTTTTGTTTTACTCTAAGACAAATTTCCTAACTACCTCATTTTTATTTTTATAACTTCTTTTCTAATTTGTATTTTTGTTAAACCTACTTAATTTGATCTTATTTCGAAATTAACAGTTGTCATTGATTTTTTTAAACTGTATTTTATCAAAATTTTATTTCTAATTTCAATTCACCTGTAATTATATGCCTTATCCCTGAATAAATACAAGCCATTGTAATATCCCCATTTTTAATTCAAATCGTATTAAGCTTGCATCATAACAATATTGACATGCTATTTCAATTGCCTAAGTCAGGAAGAATTCTGCTGCAAATGTTTTTTAGTAAATTAAAATTTAAAATGTCTGTCTGCTATCAATTCCTAGAGTTGCGATTGGTTGTAGTCAATGTGCTATTCGCTCAATAAATAAAGGGTTTTGTGGGCGGTTGCAATGTCGTGTAGGTCTGAAGTTTTTAGCCAGCACCACTGGATTTAAGCCGCGAACAAGAAGGTATGTGCTTGATTTTTTACCCGGAAGGCTGACGCGAGAAATGCGGGCAGATACCAAATAACAAGCCTTCAGTTAGGGTGTACGAAGTAAAATTGCCTTGTTGGAGTATTTTTACGGCCCTCCTGGCAAACTACACTTTCTGTCGGATAGCAGCCGCCTTCTACGCATGAATCTTTGCAATCTCGGATTCACTTTCATTGAATCCTGACTGAAGTCAACCGAGGACAGCAATTACAGCCAAACCGGTGCTGTCTAAACCATTTGCCCAATTGCATGGCCCAACTGCTGCTTAAATTCAACTTTTGAGATGGAATCCCGAATCCCTGTCTTCTGTTTGACACCATCAATTACTACATTACAGCTAAGTACATGCATGTCATTGTACCTGCATATACATTATCATCCACATTTTACTAATTCTAAAAACCGTCCACCTCATGGGTTTAAATGGGTGTGCTAATCGCTGTGTGGTTCTTGAGTGATAGGGCAGTTACTCCATCATAGCTACTGCTCCTTTGCCTATGGCTATGACGTCACGTTTAGAAAACACCCCATTGAATTATAATATGTACAGATTTCAGCTGGCCCGAACTGAACTGTAATCATATTGTGTGCGTTTAACATAGCAATGTTACATTATCCTTAATTTTGTGTAAAACGAAATGCGGTTACAGGAATATACAATTTCAAGAACCTGCAGGCAAGTTAAATCTACTTCGCATATAAAACACGACGATTGTTATGGTCTTCTTCTAGTTGGAGTTGTCACCCAGTATAAGACAGGCCGTTGAACATACTAATAAACACCCTTTACATCCATCCTATGTGAGTTAGCTGCGTGTAACTTTAAACACAATACAGGCAGTAAACAGGTGTTTGTCCGTAACGAAGTGTAAAGGATAAATATTAGAATAGGTAATATATTTTTAAAAGATAAATTTCGAGTAATTAAATGAAGTATTCACCTCTTTAATGTAAATTTATCTTCTCATTTTTGGTGTACCACATTGATCAGTAAGGTCACCAGGGTTGGAGAATTTGTCAAGGGTCTCAAAATGTCCCACCTGCTCTATGTCAGTCGTCGAGAGTTATTACTTTTGTTTCGGTTATTTACCAGCTGGCTTTGATTACATTTATTTGAAATGTGTCAGTGACTCCCCGCTTGAATTTGCAAGAAACAATGTGTTCTTGGCGTACATTATTGACATTAAAGTTAGCACTGTTTGCTCAACCGTTCTGTTTCTCAAGTCTTTCTGGTAGTGAATAGTAAGGGGAATAGCTAGCAACCACGAAATCGTGTGTTTTGAAGCTCTGATCCGCTTTCTGCTTCTACTGAAGGTCGTTCTTCGTCTTCACTTGCAGACTGGTGCTATTAAATCAAAAGGCATACCCACTTCCTTCAGAATGTGCTAGTTTCATTGCATACTTTGAAATAATATCTGGTGATCTACGAGACGCAATGAAATAGCCTCCACTTTTTTATAAACTGGCTAAGACCAAATATTTTCTTCAGGTAGATAAGTTAGGTTGCTACTGGCTCAGCTCTGCTTTGCTTAATTTGAAGTGGTTCTAAACTTAATAGAATTGAATATACTACCGAAAGGTCGCCAGTACACGCCGCCCCATCATGATTGCCATTTCCTTTGGTTCCTAGAGCATAGTGACTGTTTTCTCACGCTCTTTTATGTTAACGTGGAAACGGTGATTTCCGGTATAGAGCAGGCCTGCAATTATGTCGTCTGACGTGAAAAAAAACCATTGCGCTGTAGCTGATTGGAAAACCTGATAAGGAAATGCATCATCGAACATAGGGGTTCTTATTACTGATATATGTATGGTAAAAGGCTTTTGGTAGCCAATGCCATGAGTTTCCCGCATTTAGTTTGATTGTCGTTTGCAGAATTTCCACCTTCTAAACCTCAAATTGCTCAAGTAAATTACTCTTGGTACATTGAGTATCCAGGATAAACATTCTCCAAGGTGTCAAACAACTAGAAGGTGAATTCGTTATAATAATATCTGCCATGCTGCTGTCCATGCAGTCAAGGTTCTATTCTTCTACTTAACCAAATATCTAACCAATCGTTACCGGGTGCGGGAAACCACACTCTGCAGACATATCTTCTACCAATATATGTATTACTTACTATATTGCTAGTAGGGCCTGGAAACGGCCCAAAACTTTACGGTGTTGACATAGTCTCACTCTGAGTATTACGCGTCTCGTGAGCATGCATGAGAATTCGAACTCCGTCTTTAGAAGCGAATTTTAAACTTGACCACTTCCTCACCGCTCGGACTACGTCGACGCGCTTGCGCACAGCTCACCGTATACATTGAAGAGTTGTTGTCTGTCTCACTTTCTTTGTGAGTTTCCCACTCATAGCCTCTAGCAAAATAGTAGTTATTAAGTATATGCTTCTACCACGCGGTGGCCATTTTGAATACTACTTAGCCACGTTTCAACCCACTTCGAGGAAATCAGAACAAACTTAAGTGTTATTATTACTTTCGTTGAATATTTTAAAAACTAGTATTTTTACAGAAAAAATGTGCTGTTGTTGGGAATCCCGCAAAGTAGTAGTTTTCTAGAAAACCCATCTTAAATATTATGTGCTTAGCTGCGAAAAGTTTGCTTATAAGAGATGTTACCGACATTTAGTGGGCGTTAAGTAGACAGCACTCATAATTATTGACAGGCAGCCCTCATTATCCAGATATAAAACACATAGAACTGTTTAAAATCGAACTTGGAGTGAACTAAACTGAGGAGTGTATTAGATTTCCTTTTAATTCTATATTTCTACATTGGATAGAATCGGTTAGAAATCAAAGTGTACCATAGATAGCACTTACGCGTTGTATAGTATAATTGTACAGTTAGAGCTTGGAATGTATGTAGTAACTCTCAATATAAATCCCAAAATTTTATTGGCCCTTTTGTAAATTCAGTCAATAGAAACATAAAATAATATTTTTGAATCTAATATTATGCCTAGACTTCTAATTGGGTTAATCTTTAATAGTTGTGCCCTAAGCTTTTATTAATGCTACCTACTGGTGAAAGTTATCTGGTGACATTTAGATAGATTTAAAAACAATGTATTACATTTACACTACTTTATAACAATCTTAAATACTGCTATAGATATTAACGATGCAAGTTCGATTATGAGCACGAAACTAGTTTGATTGCCAAAGCGAGGTTGAGAGCCGAGTTTTGCGGAAATCAAACGAGTTTCATTAAGTGCCACCAGAAAACGTTTACTGTTCAATATTTTACCTTCATCAATAAATTCTTGTTCAATATATTTTGTTATATATAAAGAGTGCGGTAATTAAGCTCTTAACGACACTAAAATAAATTTGATTAAATAGGTTTTAAAAAAATTACATTCTGCACGATAACAATACATCATTTTGGTTAAAACATTTATTAACATCATTAACGTATAGAATAAAAAACACCGGACCTAGATGATAACCCTGAGAGGCTTCTGATCTGTTAATTTTTTTTAAATAATATAGCTGCATGCGAACGCGAATTTATACCCGGTCTCTGAACCATCGGGCCATCGAGGAGCTTTCCCGACTTGGTGATGCCTGGTTGTATTTTAGAGAACGGAGTTTTCAATAATACCATTATAAAGTTTTAACATATCTTTTGAAAAGTAAAATACTGCAAGTTGAATAATGTAGTTAATTTTTATAAACTTTGATTACCTACCGTCTCTTTACTTTTGTAACTTTAATTGTTGCTGATGGATGCTAATACGGATAACGTTAATTTTTACTAACTTTTGTTTCCGGTATAATTCGATCAATAATTTCTCGTAATTTAGAGTGAAGTACATTAACTCCATAATTAAATCTTAAATTATTTAGTAATCTGTCCTATTCAAGTGATAGAAGATCATTATCTATTCTTAGAAGATCACCCGGTTTCTAGTTCTTTTTAATATCTAAATTTCAAATTAGATAGTATATATAGTATACCGGGTGACAATCAGACTAGGGCCATGTTTATATCTTTTTTATTTAAGAATCCATTTGGATAAAATTTTATACCAATATACTAGACATAATTTCTGATTAGCCGATAGATATAGTTAAAATGGCTAACTTCCGGTTTTACCGCAAATGATACTAACTTTGATTTTTTAAATAGAACACCCTGTATATTTTATGTTTTTCTGAATGTACGAGTCAAACTACATATAATAGTCTTGCCAAATTTCAATATTTTGGAAAAATCTATTCCAATTATTTCTCGCAACTCTTAATAATAGCTATATTATCAATAAGGTCAATAACAAACCTTTAATAAAAGAATATAATTTGCTAAATTCGTTTTTTAAGAAAAAGTAACGTTTTTTAAATGCCACCTAAGGGCCATCTTGCCATTAGATAGAAAATGTAATTACCAATCTAACGATATGCATCATTCACTACTCTATCTTTATCTGAAACTGAAAATTAATTAATTAATTATATGTTTTATGTTTTTCGGAATCTACGACTCAAATTACATGCAACAGTGTTGCCAAATTTGCTTAGGTATTATTAGTTATAACATACAAATAAAGATAAAGATAAAGTAGTGCATGATGCATATCGTTAGATTGGTAATTACATTTTCTATCTAATGGTAAGGTGGCCCTTAGTAGGTGCCATTTAAAAAAAGTGACTTTTTCTTAAAAAAACGAGTTTAGCAAATTATATTCTTATACTAAAGGTTTGTTATTGACCTTATTAATAAAATAGCTATTATTAAGAGTTGCTAGAGTCAATTGGAATAGATTTTTCCAAGTCAAGGCCATCTATGGTAAAAAATTAAAATTAAAAAAATAATTTCTTTTTTCAAAAAAATTTAAATTTGGCAAGACCATTATATGTAGTTTGACTCTTAGATTCAGAAAAACATAAAATATACAGGGTGTTCCATTAAAAAAATCAAAATTGGTATGATTTCCGGTGAAACCGGAAGTCAGCCATTTTGACTGTGTCTATGGGTCAATCAGAAATAATGGATAGTACCTTGGTATAAAATTTTATCCAAATCGATTCATAAATAAAGAATATATAAGCATGGCCCTAGTCTCATTATCACCCGGTATATTATTATGATACACATAGGTCAGTTGTTAAATAAAAATTAAAATAAATAAATATGGTAGATTAATACAATCAAACTTTGTTGTTTGTTAAGTTGAAATTGAGTAATGGAAGTTAAATTTGCGACAATTTGTAATTAATTTTATGAAATAATAGCAATTGAGTATTCAATAAGGGTGGTCAAAGTTAGTATTGAAAAATAAGCTAATATTACATGTGACAAATACGCTTTCTACTAGAATATAGCATGTAGTAGGTAAAAATCAGAACAATTAATTTTAAAAAGAGTGCATTAATAATTGAAACTAGCATAACTCAATTTTGTTTAAAGGGTAGTGATAATAACAAACGCATAAAATGTAGACATATTTTTGTATAAATAATTTGGTCGTATACAAATAAAAAAGTATTAACAAATCTGCGAGGTGAAAATATAATTATGAAATGATACTAGTGTGCAGTCATTGAAGAGATTACGAAATATGGTTTAATTAGATGCAAGTAAGAAGAATAAAATAATAATTAATTAGAATTGGATGATTTACTACATACAAAGAATAAGTTATACTAATTACTGGATTTGGTGATTGCACGGAGGACGGGTCAATTGTTTGAAGGGAGTTGCCAGTGTAGCTGATTGATTTGGATTGTTCTATTTGGTTGATTACTACAAAGTAGGAGCTGGGGAAAATAGAAGATTAGTTTGGGTACCATCTGTTAGTGGGAAGTTACCACGAAACTCGAGTACTTCCTTTTCAGTTCTCTGATTTCCGCGTTAATTCTGTTTCTTGCTTCCACTATATCCAGTTGGAAACAATTCTTCTTCTCCTTGAAGACCCTCTCCACTGTTTGAAGAACCTTTATACAGGTATTTTTATATAGTCCTCTTAATAACGCGTTTAATAGATCTCTTCCTTATTTTTGTGGTACCACTCCTGTCAGAGATTGTATATTATCATGATCAATTTGATTTTATGAACTGATTTCCTAAGAAGTTC